>JBBPDJ010035425.1:0-16088 GCA_037974625.1 Cucumis cinereus | reverse complement strand
GCAGAGCCGCGAAACGTCTTAAAGAGAGCGAGATCCGCGACTCAGCCAAC
Organism: Cucumis cinereus; assembly: GCA_037974625.1. NCBI lineage: Eukaryota > Viridiplantae > Streptophyta > Magnoliopsida > Cucurbitales > Cucurbitaceae > Cucumis > Cucumis cinereus. The sequence continues at coordinate 16,038 of JBBPDJ010035425.1, read as the reverse complement.
AAAATCAATTTCCATCGGTGTTATTTTTCCAACAAAAGAACTTACCGTCGTCGACTTGAAGAAGAAGAAGATGGAAGAAGGCAGTGATGGTGCTTTCCGGTGGTGATATGGTAGTGTTGAAGGAGGAGAAGAAGAAGAAGAATACAGATAGGGAAGGAGTTTTCTGGCTTTGGGATTACGAAAGGGAAATGAGCTAAAATGTGTAAAAAATTTGGGATTATGAGAGGGAAATAGCTAAAATGTGGAAAACAAGTTGGGATTACGAGAGGGAAACTAAAAACAATTAATTTTTGAAGTATTTTAAGTCTTTCAAGTTAATAAATTTTAATTCATATTTTTTTTAAACATACCACACAAATATTCATTTTTGATCCTTTTACAATTATAAAAAGAAAAAAAAAATTATCTCCAATACGATCTAAAAAATGATCAAAAATAGCAAAAAATTATTATTTTCGAAGTTAATACATAAATTTAACATTTTTTAATCTTTTTAAATTTTTAAAACAATGCAAATGAAACCACCCCATGATCAAGACGATTGGTGGAAAGATACCATGATGAGACTTGATCAAATTACATATAACAATGATGGAATCTTCAAAAGGAAAAGAAAGATTCAAATTTTAATTATGAAATATGGTATGTATAAAGTAAACCATTTTTATTTTGATTTTTATATATATTTATTAATAGATTTAAATTTTGTAAATGTGAAATTATTTTATGTTCCTCAACAAACTTCTTAAAGGAAGACTTTGATCTTTAACAACAATGAAAATGAAAGCAATGGATCAAGATCATTCAACTAAAGACAAAGATACATTATTTGCAAAAGAGATCGAGATAGCACTACAAGAAAATTCATTTTCAGTAACAGTTTTTTAGTGACGTAAGAAAATTTTGTTGCTAAAAGACAACTTTTAGCAACGTGTTACAAACATTGTTGCAAAAATTGATATTAGCGACAGACTCTAAATTAGTGTCACTAAATGATTTTGTGATGTGTCAATCTACGCCACTACAGGTAAATAACTTTCTGCGACAATATGGTTTGACGCCACTAAAAGTAATTTTTTGAATTTTTATTTTCCCTCCCTCTTTGTCGTAATCTAAGTTTTTCCCTCTCACGCCTCTCCTATTTCCTTTCCCCTTCCTCATTCTCCTAATGCGCAATAATTTTTCTCTCATCTCTCCCTCTCCACGTCTCTCCCTCCTTCCCAACAACTCTGGCGACGAACTATTGTGCTCATAGTGATGCCCAAAACTGCGAGTAGTATCCTCTACCACCTACGATGTGTTTCTAACGAGAGACACTCACTTCTCAACGCAACAACAATGTTTCATGATGTTCTTCTCTCTTTTCGCAAAGGTTCAAACAATATAAGCAAGTTTTGATATGCAACTTTTCTCTTCTCAAGCTTGCAATGGTTGTTTCTCCATAGAAATTTGTAACAACTATTTTGTGTAGAAATCTAATAATTACTCATGGTTTTGTTTAATAAAAATTTGAGAGTTTGTGATGACCCTTCTTCATAGACATCCAAGCTAGTAACAGGTAATTTGAAATATCATATTCAATGTCGTACAAACTTGATTTTTCTATCTTCTTAAGATGATTTCTTAAAAAAAATACAAGTTCTCTAGTTCACACTTTGTGTTTTAGTTCCCTTTTTTTCGCAAGTTTAAGCTTTGAATTTGGATTTGTTCATAACATTTAGAGATTGGGCTTGCATATACACATAGGATTTGAAAATCTTAACAAACTATAGTAATTACAAACTAACTGAGGCTACAAATAAATAACAAGCCAAGGTATTTAATTAAACATGGTGGTTTTGGTCGAAGTACACTATTAATTTCAATATGCTTTTCTTCACTCCATGTTAGGTAACATCAATTTTAGATCTCCATCAGGCTGTCGATAAACTTTCAATATTGAAAGTTAGTCTCGATGTAAATCTAATGGAGCTTTAAGAGACATAGAATGAAACTTTAAAACATAAAAAGCTCTTTAACTAGTTTTTACAATGGTGTGTGTATTGTTTTATCTTTCTCTTAAAAAGAAAAAAATCAACTTTAGCAAGTTTTTACATATATTTGGTTGATGAAACTGATGTTGAAAGTTGTTTTAAATAATGATGTTTTTATGTTAGTTTCTCTTTTAATACTCTGTTTTAGGTTCTTTCTTATATTGCTCTTATGTAGTTCAATCAGATGATATGAAGGTAGGTAATGAGATTGTGAAGAAAATCAAGTTGTCCAAGTTTTGTTGTGATGCTAATCTACGACTAAAGGTGGGACGAGAGACATAGTGAGAAAGTACATGCTTTTATTTTGGTTTCTCTTTTAATACTCTATTTTTCTAGATAAGTTGTTCATGACATCTATTAAAATGAGTTATGTTGTGTTGCTTTGTTATTAAGTTTTGTTATGGTTTGGATTTATAAGTATCTTCAATACAGTTGTTTTGTTTATAGTGCCTATAGAATTTTTCTAGTTCATGACTTTCATTAGCCGTTATTGAGTTTCTACTCTGATTCTTGGTATTGGTATTTTGTACTTTTGGTTCAAAATGACCTCTTGTGCTTTAAAGACCTGACGGTGGAATTTTTGTGAAAATGGTACCTAGTTAACTGCCTTGCATTTTGATATTATGATTTGTTTGAGCATATCTAGCACCTCTTGTATTTTTCTTATTAATTATGATAATTTTGTACGTTTAATTTGGTAAGGAACATTATTTACACTTCATCATAAGCATAACCTACATAAATTATTATTAAACAATAATAACCTAAATAATAACCTATATGTATTGTGACCATGCAATTGTGGACTATATTGACAAATGTTTCTGCTGTATTTTTATTGATATTAGGACGTGATGCTTCGTTTGTATTTAGGTTAAGATTATGAGCTTTTACTTAAGTAACGACCGCAAGTTAAAGTTGAAAATTCAAGGCGTTTCAATATATTTTTCCTTTTATAATTTTCATCTTTTCTTTCTCTTCTTTAAATTAGTTTACAGTGTTTTGGCATTTATTCGTTAGCCACCATTGAATAAACTCAATAAACAAATTTCTATTAATAAATAGAACCAAAGAAATTAAGATAGAATCCTATGCACTTATTTAGACAAGTGGCACTACCAAAAAAATGTTTAACCCTTAGGGGAGGAGTCAACTTCAGTTTAAATATTGTAGGCACTTTTAATTGAATAACTTGTTTGGGTCATTAACTATCAAATGTAACCCAATGTAACCCAAAGATCAGCTTACTCGGTCGAGTCCTAAAAATAATATTTTATATATTATTTATTCCTCATACATTGGTGATATTTTGATATATTTTTAAATAATTTTGTTATTTTTCTATGTTTGAAAACCACCTTAGTTTTGTAAATAAACAATATATATGTATTATAAAAACAAAGTAAGAAAAAAGAAAAACTATGATATTCAACGAATGAAAGTTAATAAAATATATTACAAATGTTTGCAAATCAAATAAAAGATATTAGAAAATGTTTGCAAATCATTATACGTTAATAATGAATGAACTTATAAAAATCAGTTTGGATAAATAGAAATTTTCTTATAAAAATAATGCTAATTATTTCATTATTGACAAAAATAGGATGGTTGGAAAACTAGTGACAAAATTCAGGTTGGAAACCCGTGGACACTGGACATGGTACACAATGACGCGAAATCGTGGACTGCATCCACGCTTAAGCTAATGAAACGTATCTTGGGTACACGAGTCAGGGTTAAATTACCCTAAACCAGTATGGCTCACGTGGCGTGCGACTTTGGGTCAAAATATCTGTTGGATATTTATAGTAAAAGAAAGTATTTCAAAATATAAAAAATGAATTTAATTGTATAAATTAAATTTATTTGTTAGAAACTTCAAACTAGATTGAAACCATCAAATGAAGATGTTGTATCATGCACAAATTTAACATGTATGAAAGTTAAATTTGTTGTTTATTCAATTTGAATGAGTTATGCTTAATTTTAGTTAAATGACAACTAAATTGAGTTAAATTTCACATATGTTTCAATTTCTATATCTATTTGAATTTATTTTGTATTTTGGAGAGTTACTAAGTTATTAGCCTATAAATAACAACTGGTTCTTCATGTGTGGTTCACATTCTAAAATTGAAAGAGTTCTCTTATATTTCTTTCTTTCTTTCCTTTGTTATTGAGTTGGGTTAAGTTGAAAGCAAGTATCCAAGAGTTCTGTCATATTCAAGTAGTTTGAGGTTGTAACTTTACATGAGTTAGTTGTTGTATCTTGCTGAGACGGTCGTTGTATCTTGTTGAGACGGTCGTTGTAGTCTGGTTGCCAGCCTGCGTAGCTAATTGTATTTAGGACATAGCTTACCAAAGTTTGTCTCGACTACAATTTGAGTATACAAATGTTTTGAGGTTCTTTCAAGTATTTGACTATTTTCATATCTAAGTCTTATTATATCATATGGCTTTAGTGTATTTGTTTCTAATTCAGTTGTAATAAATTTCCTAGTGTATTAGTCCATATTATATTCAAAGTTTCCTCCAACAATATCCACACATGGCGCCACATAATGTCAGATGTAAACATACACTTGGTACACATGTACCGTAGATTAATCGTGTACTGATACGTGATTTAGCCTTAATCGCGGAATGGGTCCACGAGTTTGTGGTCACCAAAAAGCCTTACCCACTCCATTTTTTAAATTTGTCAAGAATATTGCTCTCAACTTCCGCTCATCGTTGTTGTTTTTGACGTCGCTGAGGAGTCTAATATGGGAGGAAATTTTTTATCTTTTTTTAAAAAATAAAGTTATTTTTCAATGAGTTATTAATGATTTGTGTTCATATACTAATCCTAAAGGTATTTTTTTTCTATTTCTTCTAATATTTAGGGTATTTTTGATTTTTTTTATGCTCAATGATGTTTTCTAAACAAAACATAAATGGTTTTCATTTAAAAAATAATAATAAAGATATTTTTTTTAACTATTTCTAAAAGTTCATGGGTATTCTTTTGTAATATATATTTATAGGAAGAGCTAAAAAAGTACATTAGGTTACATTTTTGTCTAAAATAATAGCTCATTAGACTACAAATGTGCAATTAAATATATTTATTTAGGCTATATGTGTAGAAATCCCTAATTTAATCTAATAACATTTTCATTTTTTTTTGCTGGTCAATTTAAATAGCTCGAAGATTTAGAAGTATCTTTTAAACCTAAAGATTACAATGTTGGGAAAAAAACTTAACGTTCAAATAAAAATAAAAATTCTAACTTTATGATTTTTTTATTCATCAAATATAATTTGATAAAAGAATATATAATTTTTGAACAGTTGAATTCAATAATTTTCCAAGATTAAAAAGTTGGCATTTTAGCATATTATAATTTCTAACAACCATGATTTTTTCAATTTAGTGATAACTCAATTCCTTCGCTACACATTGAATCTGATTCTTTGGAAACTATTGCCTCTTTGCAGGACATTGAGTGCAACCTTTTCGAGATCATAAAAGTTTTCTATGGTGTTTTGAAGTTAGCTAATCTTTTTGGAATGTCCAGTTTTCTTTTAGTTCAAGATCTTGAAACTTCGCAGCTCACTCGCTGCTAGATCAGCTTGGTCCAATATTTTGTATTCGTTTTTAGGCTATTATGAGTCTTGCTCAGTGGTGGATCCAGAAATTTTGTTGATGGGGCTTTATAGTTTAGGAAAAATAATCTAGAAAAAAAAATGTGGAACTTGAACATGGGCCTTAGAGGGGGCTTGGAGACAATTATACCTCTGGGCTAACTTCTAATATTAGTATTATTTTAGGGTCGACAAGATAAATAGCAAATATAAAGGTTTCATCTGGACAAATGAAAAAAAAAATTAATTGCAAAAATAGCAAAAACGTGAAAATTAAATAAATAAAATGGTCTAAACTGCCCCTACTACCAATAACCATTAACTCTAAAATATACAATCCCTCAAAAATTTAAAATACCTCATCATTGTTTCACACTTTCCCAACCTACAGACAATCTAATCACACATTGTCCAAGTAATCAATCTCTTAAACTTCCGTTGAAACACTAATCACTTCGGTGAAAAGAAAATCAAAAAGAGTCTGGTCAGCTTCCTTTTTTCAACGTTTTCTTCCTCTTCCTCAAAGCAAAAGAACATCGCTCTCTTCATCGTCTTCTTCCTCTTCCGAGAAGCCAAACAACCTTGCATCTCCAGATAAAGACCACCTTCTTCAAACTGAATACAAAAAAATTTCTCCAACACAGCCAACGCATCTCCGGCAAATCTTCATCTACCTCAATGTTTTTCTTGACTGTCGTCTCACTTGAAGATATATCATTCAGTAGAGTCTGACAACACCAACAAAGGTACTAAATTCAAAACGTCCATAAAAATTCCCTTTCTGAAAATCAGTATGCATGTCTACGTTTAAAGAAGATGAACTGTAGTTGTAAATCTTTTTTCTGAATTATTATATAAACAAAATTGAAATTGAAATTTGAATAAATAAAATATATATTTTTTTAAAAAAAAACAATCTTATATATTGATAACCCTCGGCTAGATTTTAGGAGATAGTTACAGAAACAAATCTTACGACCATCAAATATTTTTTTTTCCTTTATTTACGTTATTAATTTAAATAACTATTAAGGTTATAAAAAAAGATATAAGGGAAGGGAGCTCAAGTGAAAGATTAAAGTCTGATGGAAAAATTTGTGCAAAAAGAAGTTCAACCAAAGAACAAATAGACTTGACCATCGACGACGAGGTATGTCTTCAAGCACTCCATAAACTACTGACAATGCATATACAGAAAGTTTAATGGATTAAATTTAATTAAGTCATTATCTCTTAAAGATGTTCTTCACTTATATGCACATCTAGATGTTTATAAACATGATAACAGAAAAAGGAGTACACAATGGCAGGAGGGCAGACAAGTACACGTGGTAGCCCAAAGAAAACCACGAAAAGGAAACAACAGGAACAACAACCCAAAGAGACAACAGTATCGAAAAAGCCAAGAGTTAAAAGCCTGGTAATCCGAATCTCTTTGTAAATACTTTTAACCATATAACATCATTGTTAACTAATTGAGGATATATAGGCTTAAAAAAAAATTAAGAGCACCCAGCTAGAAGAGCAAAATCTGCCAGAAATACAAGACGAAACATCAAATAAAAAGGCAAATATATAATACGCACATTTTATTATGTTTATTTATATTTGATGGTCATTCATTGTATCTTTTTTTATTGTATTTGATGGTCATTCATTGTAAAAAGGCAAATAAATTACATTGTATTTTATTGTATCCATAAGAATGTTTACCTCATATTTGATGGTCATTCATAGGATTCTACCCAATCAGAACATGATACAACAAAGCAAGAAAAAATCAATGAAGAAGAAGAAAAAGAACCCCAAGACAATACATCAAAACATAAAGAAGAGAGGACAGAAATAGATAAAGACCCTTCGAGTGATAATAAAAAACAAGCAGCCAAAAGAAAGGGGAAAAAGATACATTCGTAACTTTTTAAACGTAATTTAAAAACTGCTAACTAAAATACACCATATTTCGTATTTTAATCGTGGTTATTATGATTTCATAGGTAAAAAGTGAAAAAACAAAGGACAACAGTAATAAGTTGTCGAGAAGAACGGGGAAGGCCCCTATAACTTATGAAAAAAATGAGGTATTCTTGATATAAAATGTTTTTTAATTACACTGTATTTTACCAAGTGAAATATGTATCTGTCTTTAAAGAATGAAAGAAGCATGTGTTTTGTTTTAGTGAATGTATTGTGTATAAATTTTACTGTTATTATTTAATTGTGCAATCTTAAATGTTGTACTCTTGGAAGCCTAATACTTTAGCTGTTGATTGTTAATCAGTACTCACAAGTGAAAAGACTGAGGTATACTTGATATTATATGTTATTTAATTACAATGTATTTTACCGACTAAAGTGTGTATGTGTTTTTTACTGAATGAAAGTAGCATGTGTTTTGTTTTAGTTGATGAATTATCTTGTCACCTTTACTATTATTATTTAATAGTGCAATCTTGAAATGTTGCATTATATTGGTCTAGTCATTTTATACTCTTAGAAGTCTTCTTCTATAGTTGTCCATTGTTAATCAGTACTCCTAGGTGAATGAGTGCTAACTAAAATACATCGTATTTGTTTTAGGACTTTGTATATCTAATGTGCTCAGCTAGAAGGAATGCACCGCTCAAAATAAATCTGCAAACCAAGAGCACTGTTATAGAGAATGTGAAGGAAAATTTAGGGAAAGCCTTGACAACTAGGTTTAGAGAAGGTGTTTATTGTCATTTCTTAGACTTCTCAATTACTACTAATTACTACTACACCTGATCCAAAGAATGTGCAAACCAAAGTCTGACAAGCAATTAAACTTCTTAATAGGGGGAGAGTGTTAAAATTTGGACTAAGGGAATTTGTATTAATAACAGTAATGAACTGTCAGGAAGTCCCAAAAAAAAAAAAAAAGATGACCTTAAAGGAGAAGGACATCTGAAAAAATATGTATTTTGAGGACTTGAAGTCGGTCATGAGACAGTACTTGAATATAATGTTCAACGTCAGTAAAGCTGGTACTGACAGTGACCAGATAAAAATGGCGAAATTATATTTCTTAGAAAGTTTTTTGAAAACAAGAGAACCTACAAATAGAATGGGAACATATCTTAATGGTCGATGATGAAGAATTTTTTGATAGCTATCCATAGGGGAGGGTAGCATTTGATCTTCTTGTGGGATTTATGAATAGAGATGTAACAAGTAAAGGTCAAACGGGCATTTCTGTGGGAGGATTTATCTTCCCAATATTGGCATGACCGTATGAAATAATACCAACATTGAGCAATCGACCAAACTATTTTGCAAGGAGAATTTCAAACAAGGTTCAAACAATCGTCAACTGGGCTGCAGACACGCGGCCAAAATGGAAGAACCTAAAACAAAAAGTCTTTGATTCACCCACGGTATGAAAATTTCCTTAATTATGATATTGTAAATTCTTAAATATTGTTGTAATAACATAACATATCAATTTTTTTTCATTGAACAATTGAAAATATGCCTGTTGATAGCAACAGAAGAAGAACTGAAAATGCCCTATTATGCTCCTTTCATTGAAGAAGAAAAATAATTGTCAAGGAGATAGAAGATGAATTGAAAAGGGGCACACCAACAGAGAGAGTTGTTAATCTCTCAGTCAAGAGAGGACCATCATCTGGATTCGATTCAGAAAGAATAAAACAAATTGTATTAAGGATACAAAAAATAGAAGAAATGTTGAGTCATAAAATGAATGAGATGGTCGTGTCCTTACAAAATGTACAGAACTCAATGAACAAAAAAAATAATGAATCTTCAGGCAATCGTTAACAAATTGGTTGGCCTTAATGAACATCAAAATCTTGGAACTGACAAGCCATCAACAAGCAATGTCTTCATGGTATGTATAACTAAATTACACTATATTTGATATTTATGAAAAGTCAGCAATTCACACTACTTTTTTAAACCAGGAACCAAACGAGTTTGAGGAAGAGCTGGACAAATTAGAAAAAGAACAAGAGAAAAAAAAGGAAAGAACAAGATCTTGATTTAGATTTCGATACAAATAAAATGTCCAGTAGAAGAAATGAAGACAATGATGATGATGGAACCGGTAACCCAAGACAAATTCTGCCAGTCAAAATCAAGAAAAACAGTCAACCAAGACATCTGACAAAGGTCCAGAATCGTCTACCAAACAAGACAAGGGACCAACATGCACGGTAATATATCACCAACATACCTTTAAAATAGTTTTATATCTTTTGTTTGTTTACTAAAAATTGCGAATAATAATGTAATAGGATACACAAGATGCAAATGAAGAGATAAACAGAGTCATTTGTTCAATAAATGAACAAAAAATCTACGAGGAACTGCAAAGATCTAGAACAAAACAAGCAGATAAAATGGTAAACATTGACATCAAAATATATATAATTGTTATCTAATTTATCCAAAAAAATATTTACTACAACCTATATTGTTTTGTATAGAATATCGACTGTTTAAATTCAACGACTGGTATTCTTAGACGAGTTCAACCATCATTGTCTCCGATAAGCCAAAAAAAACAAGCCACTAACAAGGCAGTAGTTCTGAAACCAATATAATGGTAAATCTTGTATTGTATCCATTACTGAAGCTACACTTCTGTTTTCTGATCACTTACAGGTGAAGAAAATGGTGATAGAAGATAAATTATCAAACATCGATGAGAATAACCCCGCAACAAGGGTAATTCTAAAACATGTATGGCTAAATAGTCTTTTAATTAATAAATTTTAATTAGTAAAACTATGCAAATAGTCATTCTTAACTTATCAAATATATGTAGCAGAACACTACCAAAGGAGAATTGTTGAAGATAAAGAAGAAGAAAAACGACAGCCAAAGGAAAAATATCCAAAGTAGAGAAGGCTCCTCCAAGAAGGCTACTCCAAGTGAAAGTTCAAATGAGGGGATCTGGATACAGGCAACAAGAGGCAAGACACCCCAGAACTCAAACAAGATAAAAATTCTTCGCCATACTTGCCATCATTCAACTTGCATTTAAGCCAAGCATGAGACCCCTGCATGAGTCTTAAACCAATAGACCTGTGAACTGATTATTCTTACATATTAGAAAGTTGATTGTTTCTGAACCTACTGTTTTGTTATTGATTTAGCATTTTGATTAACGTGTGTTTGAATGAAATTTTTTTTATTAACCAATATACATGTGAACTAATTATTCTTGTCAATCTTTGTTATTGATATAGTCTTATCAAGCATAAATATGCAGTTAACTTTTTTTAACGTGTTTTGAGAATTAAAGTGAATACACAGTGATTATCAATATTAGACAGAAAAATTATATTGTATTTCAACTTGTTTGAATGCAAACAATCTGATACAAATAATTTACGTAGTGTAACACTTTAACCACCCTATATGAGTACCTCTAATCATAATTTTGATTATGTCTTACTCTTGAGCTTTAATGTAAACGATTGAAGAAATTATTAAACCAAAGTATTGAAAATACAGTGTATTTTATGTATAATTTAGTCTAATGCTACCAATTTGGTTATAGTCATGAAAATACAGTGTATGTTACGTATTATCTACCCAGATGGTTAAAGTTAAATTTGAAACCAAACATTAAGTATAAGTGATACTATATACGAGTATTCCAACTATAATAACATACAGTTGGACACATATATGAGTTGACACGTATTTGTTTTATTTAACCATAATTTAATCAGTAAAATACAGTGTATTTTCACAGAATCCACTTCGAATTACCAAATTGTTCTGTTTTATAAAAAACAACCAAGCGTAATTATAAAATGACTAAAATCCTAAACTACGAAGAAATACTAACTATTTTAAATTTAAATGACATTTTGAACTAGATAATAAATATTTCAATAACTTAACGTCGTAGAGGTTCTTTAGAGGCCCTACAATTGTGTCCTTTCCCACCACACCTACTGCAAAGAACAGTACCTTTCTTCTCTAAGCAAAAAGAAATCCTCTTTTTCTTAGGTCTGCCAATTGGACGTCTAACTTGGAATGGAAGGAGTCCATCTGCTCCAACTAGATGCATATCTCTAATTTATTCTACATTACTAATCGGGCGTGTTTCCTAGGTATACAAGAGAACTAAATTGGAAACACGGTAGCATATTAGTGTACCTATGCAGATCAAGGTTCCTATTAGACAACGTCATGCATGCATAGGGACACGGTATCATATCAAGGTCTCATTACCGACATGAGCACGTTCGGTTCAAAATATTGACAACAAACTGTTCCTTACGGTGATGAATCTCAAATTCATGTTGGTTAATAGGATATATCTGTAAAATAATTTAAACAAATGTAAGATACAAATAATATCTTCTACAATGGTAAACTTATATTGCAACCCACAACACTTACATTCATTGTTCGACTATTCCTTAATGCTACTCGAATCATATTCTCTACATATATTGAGAGTTTTGTGCAATCGAAACTCCATTTAGTACAACGTTCATAAAATCATCTATGGATCAAACTACGAATAACTTCAAGGAGGCTCATGATAGGTAATTCGTTCGCTTCTTTCAATGTGTTATTCATACTTTCAGATATATTTGTAGTCATCAATAAGTACCTCTTTTTCCTGAAGAATGCCTAAGCCCACCGACATATTTCAACCTCCTCTAACTCATGCCTAGTAGATGGGGACAAATCATCAAGTAGTCTCATGTAGTATTCATACTCCAAAGATGTATATGTTCTTGCACATTTGTGGAAAGTGTCCTCCATTAGGAGAGACTTGTGGTTTTTCTTAAGATTTTTTAAACAGATGGAATGCACATAACCCGTGTTCAATTGATTCGTACACAACATTAAACACATTCTCTATAATTTTATGCGCATCAGAAACAATTACAGTTCATTGGGTTCTTCAATTGCAGCTTTCAAATTACGAAAGAATCAAGTCCATGACTAATCATTCTCTAAATCAACAACAACAAATGCAAGAGGAACAATCTAAGAATTATCATCAAAGATTGCATGTAAACATTAAGGTACCCAAGTATTTATTCTTCAAAGTTGCGCCATCAACATAAATTATTGGTAAACAATAATTTCATGCATCTATTGAAGCAGCAAAAAGGGATAAAATAATACTTAAACCTTTCATCATCATCTACTTCTTCAGTCGTATATGTTCTTGTATATAATTAGATTTATTAGTAACGTATTCTATATAGTGGATGTATTAAACTGTAACTAATGAACTGAATTACACTATAATTGATCAAATACGTACCTGGATTATTGTGAATGAGTGCGGACGAAAATGATGGCAGCATAGCACACGAAGCCTCTGGGGTACCCCTAATAGAATTCAACGCGATCTCCCATCCTCTCCAAGCCTTATCATATCTTACATTTACCTCGTGGTGGATTTTCATATAATTAATAATATCAAAAGGGCGACAAGAGGCCTTGACATTCATTTTAAAAAATAATTTTGTGCACTCAGTAACAACCCAAGATGTTGCTTGCTTGTGGGCTTCTTTCATAATGTCAATGGCACATTGGTGATTACAAATAAATTTACGAACTATCCAGGCATTACTCTTCTTGAAAACAGAAGCATGCAAATACCAATTACATGTCAATTCCTTACACCAAATTTCAAAAGATGTATTATTCGACCTAACTGTAGTAAGTTCAAAACTATTGTTCATAGCAACCAAATAAATGATTTTCTTTCATACATCTTTACTTCTAAACATTGAGCCTACATTGATCAAAATCTCAGCATGAGATGATTCAAATGCATCAAAGTCAATTATTCCCCAATCAGAATTTGAATGATTGGACGAATTACGAGATTTGGATACATTATTGTTAACAAACACTGTATTTAAAGATGTTCCGACAGACAAAGAATCAACCACAACCAATAAATCATCATCTGAGATTTTAGATAATAGAAACATAAGCCAAGAAACATCTTTGTCCTCAACGATCTGTATAAGGTCTGGACTACTACATCCATCCCAGTAAACGGTCAAAGGAGTGACATAACCATTACAAGATGGAAACAGTTTACCTTGAATATCATCCACGAATTATTGAAAAGAAGATGCAATGGGAACATACACGTCAACACCATGGTAAACATGATACTTTGAGGTCTCAATCCATTTACCGTCAAAAACAGTTTTCACTCTCTGTAAAGCCATGACAATGCTATTTTGTTAATTCGTCGAAACTAAAGTTTTTGATATATTGAATTTATAAAACGTGAACAAGAAAGTTAAGAAACTTGATATATTCCAACTGATCCTGGTTAATTCCTTCAATAGTGCGAATGAAACTTATCCATTCAATTAAAGATACAAATAAAAGTAAACAGAATTTTAAAATTATTTGAATTTATTATATATTTTGAGTATATAATGAAACAAGTAATTAATAAAATATATTTACTATTAATTAGATATAGATTGTTGGATAATAAATTCAATAAAAATAGATAAATACAGTTGGATTGCGAATTTTGTCTAAAAAATTATGAATCTTTTATACTATTTTGTCTAATAGTTTGCAATGAAATACCTCGTATTTCATGGGAAACAGAATTTTAAAATTATTCAGTTTAAATACTAGATTTTCAATATATAATAAAACAAATAATTAATCAGATATATTTATAATTATTTAGATATAGATTGATGGATAATAAATTCAAAGGCCAGATAATACATCTGGATTGCTGATTTTGTCTCAAAGATTATAGTTATTTTGTCTAATAGATTGCAGTGAAATGCTTCATATCTCATGGGATTCCGCCCCTGCATCTCCTTATCCATATTTAATTCCCAATTAAACATTCGTTCAACTAATCACCATAATATTAGGAATTTTATTCTATTATATTTCAAAATCAAATCAATCTAATTAGATATTAATTTTAAAAATTAATATATATAACTAAATCTAAATCAATTCAAATATTCTATCCGGATAAAATACATGGTATTTAAAACTACTGCATAAACTGCTACCCTACCCGTGAAAAATGTAGAAACGTAAAATACTCCATACTATAAGAACGTAACCAAACTGTGCCAAGGGTAATAACGACATTTTAAAAAATTCACAAAATAGTTATTCTCAAATTTGCTATTTTTCTTATTCCTCACCAATTTTGCTATTATTCTAACCACCCCTAAATTTTGTCATATCTCCGAATTTTTCATTATTTTAGTTTTATATATATGTGTGTGTGTGTGTCTATATATATTATATAAAAATACATAAACTTGAGTAGTCCCTTAGTCTATACTAAATCTGATGATGTTTTCTCTTCTTTGGATGATAGAGGTTGGTGTTTTTACGGGTGTGATATTTGCGGTTGGTTGTCCCTATTATTAAAAGGGGGCCTTTATAATCGTTTTCTGTTGGTTTATATTATCTCCTCTAAAATAATATAGTTAAAGTGACAGAAGTCTAAAAAATTTTATTTTAAAACCTTTCAAAATATCAAATCATTAAACAAACTAACAAATTAACTAAAGAAATGTATGGTAAAAATTGATTATTTTTCATAATAATAGTAACGATAAATAAAGAATAATAGTACAAAAAAATTATATACATCAAAGATAACCTACATTTAATTTACATACTGTTATAATTCAAACTATAATAATCTACACTCTAGACACAATCTATGATAACACATACTTAAATAATCAACACCTCAAACACAAACTATTATAAAGCAGTGGACTATAAAACAGTAATAGTTTGTACCCCAAACACAAACTACAAACTATTATAAAGCAATTGATTATTATAAACCAGTAATAGTTTGTACCCCAAGCACAAACTATAATAACTCACTCCATCCTGAACGGCTCTCTAATTTTCAAAAACAAAAACAAAAAACCCAAATAGTCACCAAACGAAGCCTAAATTGTTCTATTGAAAATTAAAATCAACAAATAATCAAACTTTGAGGAGATCCACCATGAAAAGCAGCAAAAAATTGAAGTACTCTATCAGCTTAGATGAAAGAAAACTATGGTTCATGAGGTAGGAAATGAAGGTAAATTTTTCTAAAACTCATGGCATTCATTATTTAAAAAAATAACTTTAAAAATAGGGTCGACCAGATAAATAACAAAATTTAAGGTTTACTTTTGATAAATAGCAAAAGATAATTTAAATTGAAAAAATGAAAAAATGAATTAAATATTATTAATAATAAATTAACAACGGACCAAAATACCCTTAACTAATTCAAATTCAAATCCTAACCACTAATTTTCTTACTATTAATTTATTGCAAAAATACTTATTTTAAAATCACAACAATTTTGATGGATACAACTTCCTAACA
>JBBPDJ010035414.1:0-16090 GCA_037974625.1 Cucumis cinereus | reverse complement strand
CCCCCCCCCCCCCCCCCCCCCCCCCCCCCCCCCCCCCCCCCCCCCCCCCCCCCCCCCCCCCCCCCCCCCCCCCATACGACAATGCAAAACAATAAAATAAAGCAAGTAAATATTTTTGGATTTTTAGAGTAATAGTGCACAAAAAAGATATACATTTCTCTCAATAAAATTAAAGTGGGAATGGTTCATTCTAGCAAACTTTCCATCATAGAACTAATAGATGCATTGCAATTGAACTCAATCAACAACTAATTAGTACAAGAAAACCTAATCAACCTTTGTTAATGAATCAAGAATCAAATTTAATTCATACTTAATTCAAAGAAATCATTGTCATCCTAGCAGTATCCTTGAAATCTTTAGAATTTGCGTTAAGTTTCGAGGTTTCAATATTGTGAAATTCAAGAGCATGGAAAGCCTCTATCTCAAGAATGATTAATTAGTTAAAATTCTAATTGAAAAGTAAAGAAAATATCAAAATGAAAATATGCTTGAGATCAAATCAACAACTTTTAGTCAATTTTGGTTAAAAAAATATGTTTAGTGCCATTAGAATTTAAAGTAAATTCATGCAATCATTGGTGATCAAGCCAATCAAACAAGATTTAATTATAAAAGCAAGAATGAAATTTCAACTAAAGATATAAATTACAAAGCAATTAAACATTGTTCTCAAGAAAGAAATGCTAGAACTACCATTCCCAAAGAAAAGTACCCTAGTTCTGCATCATTCTCAAAGTACCTTCAATAATTGGCCAACCAATTCCTAAAAATATGCAAGCAAGTAATGAAAACGAGCTAAACCCAACCACCCTCAACTTTAGAAGCATGCTTTGTTCTCAAAGCATAAGATCAACAATAAAGCACGAAAACAAAATAAAGGAAACGGAAAACTCCCCTTGATCTTTGGGTGAGTACGTTTTGCTTGAACTCGATTTTCCATTTGAAAGCTTGATTTACCTTTTAAATGTATTCATTCTGTAATTCAAAATAATGTTCAAAATTCTCTCAATTTATTTTGCAAGCTAAAAACTAGACTAGAAAGTTTAAAAATACTTGAAAAGTAAAAACTAAAAAAATTGCAAAAATCTAAAACTAAGAAAGCTGTAAATATGACGTATGGCTGCCTTCAAGAATCATAAAATTTTAAGGTCAGTTTCTCGACCGTATTTTCTTCTCAGACTCGAAGTGTAGAAGGGGAGGAATAAGGCCATATTTGAACACTTAGCATTGGCTTCTCCTTCATTGTAAATTTTGAGTCTATGTCCATTAACCTTGAAATAGTTTTTCGTATCTAAACTCTTAATGTCCACTGCATCAAAGAAGATACATTAGTAATAACAAAGGGACCTAACCATTTTGATTGCAATTTACTGGGCATAAACTTGATCGTAGAATTAAAGAGAAGAACCTTTTGTCCAATTTCAAAGTTCTTTCTCAGAAACTTACTATCATGAAAGAGTTTAGTTCTCTTTATAGATCCTAGAATTTTCGTAAGCATTTACCATCAATTCCTCAAGTTCTTGTAAGTTCAACATTATTTGCTCATTGGCCTTTTGTAGAGACATGCTGCATTTCTTGACCGTCAAATATGCCTTGTGTTCTATTTCTATCGGAAAGTGGCATGACTTACTATAAACAAGCTTGAACAGGGTCGTGCCAATTGGAGTTTTGAAGGCTCTGCGGTTTGCCCAAAAGGCATCATTTAAGTAGAGACTTCAATATTTTCTCCTTGGGTTGACAGTTTTCTCAAGTATGCTTTTCACCTCTCAATTGGAAATTTTGGCTTGACCATTGGTTCGAGCATGATTAGAAATGGAGGTTCGGTGTTGGACACCATACTTTCTCATCAAAGCTTCTACTATATGGTTGCAAAAGTGTGGCCCTTGGTCACTAATGATTGCTTTAGACACATTAAATCTAGAGAAAATATTATAACTAAGAATTCTTAAATAGTAGAAGAACAATTAGTCCTAGTGGGATTGCCTCAACCCACTTTGAAATGAAATCGACTGCTAGAAGAATATACAAATATCCACATGAGGAAGGAAACGAGCCCATAAAATCAATACCAAAAACCTAAAAATTTCACATATAAAGATGGATTGTAATGATATTTCGTTCCTCCTAAAAAGCCAAGGAGGTTTTTTGATACTTTACACATTATATTGCTAAGTTTTCAAGCATGAGATTTATATAAGTTTTGCAAGCAAGTTCCTAAGCATGAAATATGAGTTATTTTAAAACCTTTCAAGCTAAGATATTTACAAAGTAATGAGATGTGTGTTTTTCAACATTTCTTTGTACCAGAGTTATTATTCTAACCCAGTACTGAGGAACATGTAAGTAAGAAGGCACTTGGGTAAGTTGATGAGCATTGTAGGTCTTTGGCACTCACTTCATTATGCAATAGGCTTTAAACCATATGTCGGGGTGCTTAGCCCATTGGGGGTAGTCACTATGTGCACGTAGGAATATTTTCGATATGTTGAGAAGCTCCACAACAGCCACGACGTTGGGGTACTGGGTGTGTCCTACTACAATGTAGGTAGATAGGTACTAGAGGAATGAACACTTAATTTTTACTAAAATGAAAAGGAATAACACTCATTTTTTATCGTTTAATACTTTCTAAGAAAGAAATGGTTTAGTATTAAACCCTTATAAATAATGAGGTGTCTAAGAACTTTTGACTTCTTATCTTCTAATTAGCTATCGTATTGTCTTAGGCATCAGAACCATTTTTATTTTTTTTGCAGGTTCTCTCTTCTCCAAATTATATATTTACCGTTGTTGTCACATAAAGGTCAGCGTTTTTTCTTGGCTAAAAAACTTAGCCTCAATAATGCTAATTACTGTCGAGCTAAAAGCTTACTTTGGTAGAAATTGATAGTGTTGAAATCGTATTTAACTTTTTAATTCAATATGGTGTTGTCATTTTATTTTATCCTCTCGAAAGTAATTACTCTATGACGTTTGTCAAGGTTATGGTATAACTACATGTAACTTCTATTTCAACTAAATAACCATTTGTTTTTCTATGGGGATTTTTCCTGCATAAAAAAATTCTGGGTCTCAAACATTTTTATAATGAACTTTTTTTTGTTGTCAAGTTTACCTTTTTTTTTTTGTTGGCGTTTTCTAAAAAAATATTATTTAATTTGTTTACAAACCACTTTTAAATTGTTAATTCTTCTTCAAAAATTGAAAACCAAACAGTTACGTTTCTATTTATAATATATTTTGTGACTTTAAATGTTAGAGAGATTGGGAGAAAAAAGTAATAAAAATAAACAAGTAGTGGCATAAAATCCAAGAAGTATGGAAGCTCTCAAATATATAGCAACCTTTGGTATAGTTTTAGCATTGAGTGGAGAATGTAATAGGCAACAATTTTATTGGAAGTCTAAAGATGATGATTTAGGTGAACGAAACCTAGATATAAAACAACAATTTTCATGGAGTTTCAAAGAGTTTATGGCAAGCAAGATTGTATTGGTGTTATATGCACAACGCCAATAGTCATGTTTCATTTAATGTATTTTGGCCTGAGAAATCTTGATGGCTTGCTTTTAGATGTCAATTGAGAAACTGCATTTGATCTGTTCGAGATGATGGAATTTACTTGAAGACCAACACTCATAATACATTTGGGCGTATACATACTTGGGAACCCGAAATGTGAATCTCCAGCTTATTTTCCCTACCTAATGCTCTCATGTTCGAATAATAACAACAACAACAATAATATTTATGATGTGTATCAAGTTTACTTATTGCTTTTTATTCTCCATCAATATTCTAATTAAATCACTAGATATATTTTCCCTAATACTTGGGAACCCACAAAATCTTTAGCCCCGTAATGTTCTTTTACGATATAGGATGGGAGAATCGAACATCTAACTGAGTTAATTGAGTTATAGTTAATTAGTTTTATTAGGGTTTATATTAGGATGTCATATATACTTTTAAATATGTATTGCTTATTTTATGTCGGTCAATTTTTTTCTCTCTCTTCAATTTTATAACTCCACAGTCCTCAAGTACAAATAACAACACATTTAAAGCAATAAAAAAATGGGATGGAGACATTGTCACATACTCATCATAAACTCTTAAAATGCAAATCACCTCACCATTCCATTAAAAGTTAACATAATTTTAGCACTAGGGACTAAAATAAGCATGTTTTAAAAAAATTCAGAGACTAAAATAGACGTTTTGTAAAGTTTATTGACCAAAACAAAATAAGATTCAAAGTTCAGGAATCAAAATAGGACTTAACTCCTTTTAAATTTAACATATATATCATGTAATGTATAATTATTTGAAATGAAAAGTCTGTTAAAAATATTTACAAATCAAGTAAAGTTCTAAAATCTTTCAAAGATAGATACCGATAGACATCCAATGTCATTGATATATACTGAAAATATTTCATTTATTTTTTTACATTTAAATATTATTTAAACATCATTTCTCTCTCATTATTAAGACGTTAATTATACCAAATGTATTTAACGTCATATTGTCTAAATTAATCATAACAATTCGAATTACTTTATCATAATGTTCTGAGGTTAAATCTAATATGAGCTAGTAGGGCACCTACAGATTATGAGCTCCAACGATCCGAGATTAACCGACTAAACTCTTTTAACCTAGCTAACCAACATTTATTAACTAACGATATTGTCCACTATAGCCTGTAGTTGTACTTTCTTCATTGTAGATATATTTGTGTCGATATAATCATCACCAGAAAGTCAATCCTTCATAGTTTTTTCGTAATTACGGTTGTGTCAAAATCTTATTTTACCCCTGAAATTACATTTTGTTTCATAAGTCCCAGCTGATCTTTTTAATGAACAATTAGTTTACGGTCTAATAATTAAGTCGAGTCTCTCTCAGGCCAGCGAGAGGGATCTGCCCTTTGTTCAAGACTTGAAGTCAGCACTTAACAGAACAACCTCTCTACTATCCCTAGAAGCGGATATGAGGAAATTTTGTCTTGCACCATTTGTCTCTAGCTATCTACCGATCTTACCCCTAAAATGGGAGGATTGTTGAGCCAACACTATTGAACTGCTCTCATATATGCAAATCCAAGGATAATCCCAAATAAACAAGAGTTCATAGTCAACTCAGGTTTAAGATCGAGTTACTTAGGTCATTAAATTAGAAATATTCTGTTTTAAACAACAAACAATGTTGTAAAGTAAAGTAGACTTATTTCATGGTCTAGTTTTATACAATCTCATTGCATAGGACGACGTCACTCGCATGTCTCTACACAAACAATTTAAGATATCACTTCGTTTGTATCAAATACAAAGTGAGTCGTATCCATAGTATCTCCAGAATAAAGTGTCCAACCTTATTCCTATTATATAGACCATTTAGACTACAAACTCAAACTTTGATCCAATTTTATGTCACCACATAAAGCTCAAGTGTTTTTTCTATAGTCTATTAACTTTAGTTTATTGGATTCAGAATTATAAAGTGCAAATTATAAATTCAATAAATATTTTTTGAGCAATACCTCAATAACAACTTTGTTGAATAACAGAAAATGTTTAAGATTTACAAACCACAAGTTTTAGGATATAAAACCCAACAAACTCTCACTTGGACTAAAACTTCAGTGGTGTTATACACAAATGTCGAGTTTAATTAAGTGAGGAAAATGAATAAATAAACTAACGCATACATAAGATACATACCCAATATTTCTACCATTTGTCCTGGTTTACAAAACCTGTAGTTCAAGACACATTAGATGACCTTTAAACACTTTACCCATGAGGGCCTTTGTAAATGGATTAGAAAGGTTATCTGCAAAGGCTATCTGAGTGACAATCACATATTTTCAATGAACTATCTCTTTGACGAGATGATATTTTTGCTCAATATGTTTTCCACGTTAATGGCTTCTGGATTAATTTGATTTTGCAATTGCTCCACTATTCTCACAATAAAGAGTGATAGGTAGATGCATATTTGGAATAACTTCACATCTGTTAAAATTTCCTAAGCCATACTTTTTATTTTGAAGCCATACTTTTTATTTTGCTGTTTCGCAGGCAACTACATATTCAGCTTCCATTGTGAAGTTGACAATACAATTTTATTTGATGCTTCTTCAGACTATTGCTTCTTCATTCAGATTGAACACTGATCCTGATGTAGACTTTCTTGAATCTTTATAAGATTGGAAATCAAAATCAATGTATCCTGTAAGAATCAGATGTCTACCTTTATATACCAATATATAGTCTCTTGTTGTTTGAAGATACTTAAGAATCGACAGTCCAATGATCATACCTAGGATTGGACTCATACCTGATGACAATCTCAACAACGTAGCATATATCAAGTCGAGTACATAACACATACATTAGGCTACCCAAATGGCGAAGGAATAACTTGTAAGGAGAAGGTGATGAGCTTTGAGTGGAAGAAATATTAGGAGTTGACACATAGACACATTGGTGGTGCATACATTTTGATGTCCCTAACTTTGAGATAAGAAGCGTAAACATAAACAAGACTCAAAGTTGGACGTGTCAACCAAAGAGGTGTTGTGGTGGTGACAATGATTGTTTTTGAATGCTTATAAATACCAAGAGTTAGAACTCTTTAATGGATGAATCTCACAAATATCTCAAGAAATTTAGTGGTCAAAGGGTAGCACGAGAGTTTAGGAGGTTGAGGTTAAAAATAGGAGTACGTTTATCGTCAGCATCGTTAGTTGACAAGGTATGCACCCACATGGTGTAGGGTGCGTCCAAGAGACTGAGGTAAGAGCTTGGATGGGCATCTAGACACCTAGTAGGGGAGCTATGCGTCCAACTATTCGAGCTATGTGTTCAACTACTCAATCTATGCATTAAAGAAGTTGTGTATCGCCCAACTGTCACTTTTGGAAGACCAAACCTAGTTTTGCATCCGTTGGAGTTGGTAAGTCGTATTTAGGACAAAAAAGGTATTCTAAGCTTAAGTTGGGACTAATTATGGAATTTTAAGATAAATTTTGATAAATTCAAGCGAGTTGAAGGTTGGAGGAAACCAGGGTCAGGGAAGGGAATAAAAGCTGGAAAGTATTGGTGTAAAGAAATCCTTGCTGGTGAACTATGGGTGGTTAACTCTAAACTCTTTAATTTGAATGAATGTTTGGACTTGGGCATGGTCTATTTACGTGTTCGAGGTTTTGATAACTATATATTTTATTCAATATGCTTGTTTTGGCGAACTTGATCTTATTTGAATATTGTGGTTTGATGGAGTTGGATTTCAAACGATTGGCCTAAGTACACATGAAATGTGAACATATGTGCATTTGGCTACGATTATCAAAGGTTATTTAGATACGTTTGGCTAGGATTCTCAGTATGTCACTAGTATGTTTGGTGAAATATTACCGTTAGCATGTCTCAAGAGGATCTAACGGTAAAATTGTCTACATGTGCATATTTGACGGGTTGTATTGGGTACTTGTATGGTGAGGTATTTGAACCATAGTAACTTTCTTTCTAGTTTACAAAGAGAACTTGTTTTCATGCCCTTTTGCTGTCACATTATTTATGAGCTTGCGGTTGATTTATACTTCAATGATTTATTAAATGTTTCATAACAATGCCACTCACTAGGCTTTTTAGCTCATGGTCTCCAAATTTTTTGTTTCCCCCTAGGTAGCAAGGAGTTATAGTTGTCGCTCAAGGTCGGGCTGCCACATTACAGGATGTAGTCGTTGTCTTAGTTATAGGATTGAGTTTTATGAGGGATTGGTTGTTGTAATGGATTGGGTGTTGTTGTAATAAACTATAGAAACTTTGAGTTGATGTTAATAAAATAATATTGGCTTGAATTCAATTTTTTATTTAATTATATAATTCTACGACAAGATAGCTCAAGACGTCCTATTAGTGTCACCGAGGGGTGGTATTGTAACGCCCCGAGTTTTCTATCGCAACCCGAGATCTTTACTTGAAACAAAAATAAGAATTTAAAACCAGACTCTTGAAAATTTCAAATCGCTTTATGAAAGAAATGGAAGAAACATTCAAATCGACTTTATGCAGAAAATCAAATGAATAAATGCATAAAACAATGTAAAACTTTTGACATTTGGGCCCCAAGTAAGACATGCAATTTGTAAAAGCTAAAAGTACTCATGAAAACAGATCAAAACTATAGCGAAAGCAACTGGTCATATAGTTTCAATGAGCATGGTCGCAGATTCCTCTTTTCCCACGTCGGTCTCCTTTTTCCTTAGCCTGAAAAACAAAACACACAGAAGGGTGAGTGTATAAATATACTTAGTAAGGAAATTTCTCTCTACTGGCCACACTAGGTAGCTTTTGATTCCTCACTTAGTTAGTACCCTATTTTACACAGTAATACCGGTTCACAAGGAAAGCCCATATCAGCCTAAACGCAAGGGTCAACCTAGAAAGCTGTGAAAACACATGCAAAATAGCCTAGTGTATCATCGGGCCGCATGCCACATAGTAGCGAACCCGTCCCACTACAGAGTACGACAAGTGACCCATAGACGGTACAACACCTACTTTAGTTCAACATTCCACGCTAGCCAGTAGTACCACACACAAGCTAGTCAAAATGCACATAGATAGTTATACCTTAGGATATAAAGTCCACACAGCATATATATCCTAGATATCATCGTGCAAGTCTTTACACAAAATAAAACTATACTACACGTTACAAAGTCCACACATCATATATAACGTTAGTAGTATAGCGTCAACCGTTATGCGTGGCGACAACTTTACCCTATGTTACAAAGTCCACAAAACATATATATCATAAGTATAATTGCCCCAACGATTATGCATAACCATAACTACACCTTATGTTACAAAGTCCACACAACATATATAACATAAGTAGCATTTCCCAATCATTATGCATAACAATAACTGCACTCTATGTTACAAAGTCCACACAACATATATAACATAGGTACCATTTTCCAAACATTATGCACAACAATAACTACACCTTATGTTATAAAGTCCACACAGCATATATAACATAAGTATCATTTCTCAATCATTATGCATAACAATAACTGCACTCTATGTTACAAAGTCCACACAACATATATAACATAGGGAACCCCTTACCTCAAATGCAAATAAGTTAGTTCCTTCGATTAACTTAACACGAAACTGATACTAACAATTAGCTAGGTCATTCTCATTTTATATTTGCCATGCTTTAAGGTTTACCCATAGCAAACCGTAAAAGTAAAAAGCAACGATTCAAATGGTAGTTCAGTCACACTAGCAATACCACCCAATCAACTTACCACGTAAGATATATCTGTATGCTTATCACATAAACCATACTTCATTGCCACACAACTTGACATATAAAATAAGTCATAACCAACACCATATCGCATAACTCCTAAACAATCATTTATCACATAAAACATACCATCGATTCCACTAAGTAGTCGTTAACGTCTTACTAGATCTACACCTCATGCCACACATTCTAATGACTCAAAAGGAACGCCCACATCGACCTTGTGCAAGAATCACCTCAGCGAATCCGCGATCCAACATATGAGGTGTGATATGGCTAAAAGTAGAACTTAACAACTACTAAAGTCCAAATCATCATATCCGTCTAACATCTGCTTAACATGCATAATTCCACTCACATTGCATATTGGTCATGTTTTCAGTTTCCCACAACAACCATAAAGTAAAAAGAAACATCACATAGGCCAACTCAGTCTCACTGATAGTGTCATACGGATGGATACCACAAACATACCATAATCAACTTAATACTTCATACCTAACCAACTCAAAACATAAGACATGTTTGGACACCACCCAGTCAATTAATCACAAGATGACATTTCATCATAAAATGACATTTTGTCACACAACCACTCAAGTTATCAACTTCCAATAATCTTACATTACCAACAGTTGGGAGTCCAATAGGAGTATCTCTTACCTCAGTTATCGAATGAAGCCTCGACTTGCACAAGTAACTCCTTGAAATCGTCCTAAACACCACAATACATTCAATAAATTCCATAGCAATTAATGATCGAAAGTAACCTCAACACCTTTAACCAAAACTTACCCAACGACCGCTCGATCTCTACGAAATCCAACCCAAATCGTAGCGAAACCTGCAAATATAACTATGCTGGAAAAACTCCCAATTTGCACGGGTATTCGAATTCTACATCACACACCCAAAATTAATCCAAATAAACCTTCAATTTAATCTCTACTAGATTTTCCAACATCCAAAAGAAGATCACGAAAACTTACCCACAATCATCCACAGTGGCGGCGGCGGCAAGTCGAAGACAGAAACGCGAGGCAGCGATGCGAAGCGTCGGCTCGCGGACTGGCCGACGCGTGAGAGGAGACGTAGCGCAGATCCACGGTTGACCGGGCAACTAGACGGCGCAAGTCACTGCAAGTTCCAGCATGGGCGATGTGGCTGGTGGCTGGCACGGGCGACGTTGGAGTATAGCGGCGCCTGATCTGAGGCGGATCTTGCGCCAGACGGAGAAGACGCGAGTGGCGTCAGATCTGTGCGTGTAGGAGTACGAAGACGCGGGCGGCGCGGTCTGTGCGAGTGGCGGCGCGAGGAAGCGACTATCGAGCGACGTCGGCGGGGAGGCAGAGGCAAAATCGTCGACGGCTTGCGAAGGCGACGTGGCTACGCGGGAGATTCGTCGGCGGCGTCGGCTACGCGGGAGATCCGTCGGCGGTGTCGGCGGTTACAACCTTCGTGCGACGGAAGGCAGTTGCGGTGCGGGGGGGGACTGCACGACGGGAAGGAAGAAAAAGAAAAAGAGAAAGAAGAGAAGAAAGGAGAGAGAAAAGAAAGAAAAAAAATAATATTAAGAATAATAACTTTATTATTATTAATTATTTTTCCCAAAATCTTATCTTCACTCTCTTCGTTTGTATCCCATCTTTTCAGCATCTCAATTAACTATATATACCCATATATATTTAATTTCTTAATCAAATTTTCACCAAAACAAATATTATTCCAAATCCAAATTAAATACTTAATATCCTTTACCCATATAATCCAACTATTTCTTAGATAATTTAAGATAACTAAACAAAAATTATCTCAAATTTTAAAATGTTACAGGTATTTGTTTTGATGTTTCCTTTCGAGATATAAAGAGAGTAATCCAGAGGTGGAGAGGGGCGACATTTAGTATTTTTATGTTAAATTCACCTACGTCCTATAATTGATTTTAGAAAAAAAAATGCATTTGCAAACGTATCAATATGCTGATTTTTTAGAAATTAACGTATCATCGTATCCTATTATATCTATATCCCAAATTCGTATCCACAACTGTCCTTCATAGCATGGAAGAACAAAGGTTGGAAAGTAAATGAGGTTTTGGACCACAACTTATTCAATTCTTATTTTTTCTAATAGAAACTTGACAACTGCTGCTCTCCATTGGTCAATTCCTTTGCTTCCTTGTTGGGAAATTTGCCCATGCTTTCTTCCATAGTCCTAATTTGTTCTCTCATCTTAGTCTTATTGTTTAATCTCTACCTTACCATTGTTGATATTTTCTTAAAAATTATAATAATAATAGACTCTTGTATCTAAGAAGTTGGTAAATTTTAGAAGCTTAATAAATTTTAAAATTTATAGATATATGTGGTAAAATTGGAAGGTTGAATTTTCTTTTTGAAATGCTGGATATATTCTAGAGGAATTCTCATGTATAGCAAAAGAAAATTAAAACTATTTACAAAATATAGAAAAAAAAACTTAAATAAACTATAAAGAATTTTATAGATTTTGCTATATTTTGTAAATGGTTTTAATTTTTTGCTATATTTGAGAATGCTCCTATATTCTGTGTATATGAAATGTTAGTTCTCTCTTTCTTTCTTATATCAATGAATATATGAGTTAAAGTGTTGGATTTAATGAAGAGAAAAATGAAAGAAAACTCAACTTTTATTAAAAGGAAAAGGAATAACACTCTATTTTTATCATATTAATTTAGTATTTTCCAAAAGAAAGAAATGATTTAGTATTATTTCCTAATGAAGTATCTAAGAACTTCTCACTTCTTATCTATTAACTAGTTCTCTTATTGTCTTAGGCATCAATGTCATTTTTATTTATTTTTCAGGTTCTCTCTTCTCCAAATTATAAATTTACCGTTGTTGTCATATGAAGGTCATGTGTGTTTTTCTTTGGCTAAATCTTAGCCTCAATAATGCTAATTACGGTTTAGCTAAAAGCTTACTTTGGCAAAAATTCATAGTGATTGAAATCTTATTTAAGTTTTAAATTCAATGGGGTGTTGGCATTTTGTTTTCTGTTTTTGAAAGTAATTAATTTATGTCGTTTGTCAACGCTATGGTATAACTGTATATAACTTCGATTTTAGCCAGTGACATATCTAGGATTTGATGTGGGGGCACACAAGTTCATATAAATAAAATTTTTCATTGCAACGATAAAATATTCAAATCATATGATTTCAACAGAAGAGCATAACTAACTCGCACACGAACGCTTGTAGATCCAAAATTTCATGTTAGAGATAGTAAACTTTATATAAGTAAAGTTAAAAATTTTTCTCATTATTAACTTCTAAATTTATGTCATAATAATTCTTTAACTTTAAAAACTATATATTAAATAACTGACATCTCGATTTTGTCTAATATGTAGTATCGTATATTGTTTTGAAAAATAATGTAATTTGTGTCTACAACATCGAAAATTTACGGTTTAATTAGAACAAAAATAATTTTTAAAAAGATACAAAAGTTAATTTTTAAACGTTTTTGATATTTTATGAGATGTTTTAATACAAATCGAAAGTTTAGATAACTATTAGACATTTTAAAGATACTTGTTACATTTAAAAGTTAAGTTTTATATATTTATTAGTCATAATTAAAAAAAATTAATAATTAAATTTGTATTTTGTTATACGTATAATACTGTTTATATATTATAATTTTTAAAAGTTAAAAACCAATAATCAAATAGTTATCAACACAATGTAACATTTTAAAAATATTTCTACGTGCACATATGTAGAAAAAAAAAAAAGACTTTTGTAACATTAATGTGTTAAAATTATAAATAAATTTGTGACTTTTATGCAATAAAAATTGATTAATTTAAAAGAAAACAAAATTAGGGCTGGGCAATTTCGAACCCAAGGCACTAAGATTAGTCACCGCCTGACCACTGACACATGTTACAATGGTTAAACTGAAGGGGCGTGGTGTATGTAATTAACATAAACACAATTCTTTTATATATATTAACCACCTAATGTGAGGGGACGTGTCTCTTGTCTCTTCATAGATTCGTTTTTTATTTCAACTAAACAACCATGTATTTCACCATAGAGAATTTTTTATAGTTATTTAATTTGTTTACAAACCACTTTTAAATTGTTAATTTTTCTTCAAAACAAAAATAGGAAATAAAGAAGGTTATGTTTCTATTTATAACATAGTTTGTGAGTTTAAATATTAGAGAGATTGCGAGAAAAAAAGTAATAAAGATAAACAAGCAGGGGCATAAAATCCAAAAGGTATGGAAGCTCTCAAATATATAGCAATCTTTGGTATAGTTTTATTATTGAGTGGAGAATGCAACGGACAACCTGGTACAGAGGTTCCATTAAGTTCATGGAAAATTAATATTTTCAATGACATGAGCAAAGACTCATTGTTTCTTCATTGTAAATCTAAAGATGATGATTTAGGTCAACGAAACCTAGGTATAAAACAACAATTTTCATGGAATTTCAAAGAAAATTTATGGCAAACAACACTGTATTGGTGTTATATGCACAACGCCAAAAGTCATGCTTCATTTAATGTGTTTTGGCCCGAGAAATCTGGCTGGCTTGCGTTTAGATGTCAATTAAGAAACTGCATTTGGTCTGTTCGAGATGATGGAATTTACTTGAAGACCAACACTCATAATACATTTGAGCGCATACATACTTGGGAACCTGGAATGTAAATCTCTAACTTATTTTCCCTGCCTAATGCTTTCATGTTACAATAACAATAACAATAATAATATTTATGATGTATATTGAGTTTTTTTATTGCTTTTCATTATCTGTCAATATTCCAATTAAATCACTAGATATTTTTTTCTAATACCTGAAAACCCACAAAATCTTTAGCACCATAATGTTTGGTTTATGTTAATTGAGCTATAGTTAATTGGTTTTATTAGGGTGTCAGAAGATGTATTGTTAAATATGTCTTGCTTATTTTAGGTCTGTTCATTTTGTTCTCTCTCTTCAATTTTATAATTTCAAAGTCTACAGGTACATATAAGAACACAATTAAAGTAATAAAAAGAATGGGAGGGAAACATTACAACATACTCATCATAAACCCTTAAAATACAAGTCACAGCACCATTCCATTAAAGTTAACATAATATTAGCACTAGGAACTAAAATAAATATATTTTTTAAAATTTAGAGAATAAAATAGACATTTTGTAAAGTTTATGGACTAAAACGGAATAAGATTCAAAGTTCACGAATGCAAACAAGATTTAAATTTTTTTAAATTTAACGTATATATTATGTAATGGATTATAAATTATATAATATTATAATATAATAATTATACAAATTTTTAACATAAAATTACATGTTCACAAATAAATGAGAAATTATTTCAAATAGTAAATATGCTCAAAATATTTACAAATATATTTATTTTGGTTGTGGTTGGTTTGTTTGTGATTGGGAAAAGAAAAGAGAATTAATGAGAAGAGAGAGAAAAAATTTGGATTAAAAGAGGAAATTGGTTTTATTTAGGGAAGAAAATGTTGGATTTTGGAAAGAAATAAAATAATATAAGTTATAATAATATTAATTATATTATTATTATTATTTTATTTAATGCACATTGGGATTAGGGCAACCCATCTTCTCCAATTTTCCTCCTCTTGCAAAAGAAAGAAAAACCGTAATTTCTATGCCTTAGCGCCGCCGCTCGTCCACCGCCGCTCGCAGCCGACGCCACCAACCGCTCCTCAGCACTCAGCCACGTCGCTGCAACCCTGAGCAGCCCCAGCCGACCTCCATCCGCCAGTTCAAGCCGCCTGTTCTTCCTCAGATCCGCGGCGCCGCCTGTGCGCGTCAGCTTGTAGCCGCACGCCATCTCCATTAGCCGCACGCTCGAGCCGGATCAGGAAGCCCCCGCGCCCAGCCACTTGCCTCCACGCGCCAGAGCTGGTGTCGCCGCTGCTCAGATCTTCGTTCATAGCCGCGCCCATTCGCCAGCCGAGCAGATCCGCTTCAGTCCGTGCTGCAGGCTAAGTTGTTCCTGAAGCCGCGCCTCCTCCCTTCTGTGTGTCACGCCCAGTCGCCAGCTGCCTTCCTCGCGCAAGCCAGATTCGTCATCAAGCTGAACTCCCCACCCGAGCCGATCTCCAAGCCGCAAGCCACGTCGTCCTTTGATTTCCAGTCGCGCGTCAATCCACAAGTCGCGCCGTTTGTAACGTCCAGATCTGGGATCTACACCCCAGATCTGCAACCCGAGCTAGATCTACTCCCCGAGCCGAGCCTCTGAAGTTTTGTCACTTCTGCCTTTTGGTCGTCGTTGGTTCGTGGGTGAGTTCGGTAGTGACTAGTGATGGTTGGAATTGATTAATATTTTCTGTTGGAAGGAAAAGTATTAATTTGAATTCTTGTGTGTTTAGGGTCATTTGGAGCTAATTTGATTAGCGGAATCTCGGAACTTGAGGTAAGGATTACTTCTACCGAATCTACGCTTATGGCGTATAAGGTGTTAAGACGGTTCGTTATGTGCGTGATTTAGGGGTTGACTTTGGAGCATTTGGGTTATAAATCTGTTTGGTTTATGCATGAATCATTTTACTGTTTACTTGTGTTATCTGCTGATTTAGACCTGTTTGGATTATTATGATCATAATGCTTGTGTTGGATTTAATTGGATACGGTTTCTGTTAACTCACTTAATGAGTTTGTACTTGGTGGGAGACGACAGGTCAGTTTTCAAGTCGTACG
>JBBPDJ010035403.1:0-16092 GCA_037974625.1 Cucumis cinereus | reverse complement strand
TATGGATAAAGCACATCCATTAAACATTCCAATGCAAGTTCGTTCACTAGATGTAAAGAAAGATATATTTCGACCTCAAGATGATAATGAAGAACTTCTTGGTCCAGAAGTACCATATCTTAGTGCAATTGGTGCACTTATGTATCTTGCTTATAAGACAAGACCAGATATTGCATTTTCAGTAAATTTATTGGCTAGATACAGTTCTTTCCCAACCAAAAGACATTGGAATGGAATTAAACATTCCAATTTTGACTTAGTTGGCTTTGCAGATTCAGGATATTTATCTGATCCACATAAAGCTAGGTCTCAAACAGGTTATTTATTCACATGTGGAGGAACTGCTATATCATGGCGATCAGTGAAACAGACCATAACAGCCACTTCCTCAAATCATGCTGAAATTCTTGCATTACACAAGGCGAGTCGAGAATGTATATGGCTAAGATCAATGACTCAGCATATTCGTGGAACATGCGGCTTGTCTTCTAGTAAAAACCTTCCAACGACACTATACGAAGACAACACAGCATGTATAGCTCAAATCAAAGGAGCTTATATTAAATGTGATAGAACAAAGCATATTTCACCGAAGCTTTTCTACACTCATGATCTTGAAGAAAATGGCGATATCACAGTACAACAAATTTGTTCAAAGGACAATCTGGCAGACTTATTTACAAAATCATTACCTATCGCAACCTTTGAAAAGTTAGTATACACCATTGGAATGCGACGACTCAAAGATCTCAAATGATATTTTCATGACGGGGAATGAATATATTAAAATATGTACTCTTTTTCCTTCACTAGGTTTTTTTTCCATTGGGTTTTTCCTAGTAAGGTTTTAACGAGACATATTTCATATGTATAATGGACATCTAAAGGGAGTATTATAAATATTAAGATATAGATGTCCATTAGATAGTAAAGGTTAGTGGCATTTTCCATGTGTCATCCTTCTTCAACTCCATGCATCATCCATGTGTCAAAATTCTACACCATCTTAGTGTTCATTAGGACCACCTCCTACTTGTCATTTTTCCTATAAATAGTGAGTTGTGGAGGATATGTGAAGAACAACAAACATTGGAGAGAATTCCAAATTAATGGGAGAAAGTGGAAGAACTTGAGTGGAGATTTTAAAAATATTTTCTTATTTTCTTATTTTCTTTTATTTTTTTTCTTATTATTTTAAAAATATTTTCTTATTTTCTTTTATTTTTATTTATTATTATTTTAATATTATTTTCTCGATATCCGTATTCCCGTCGTGCTTTATTTTCACAACACTTGTTTATATCTATCAATATATTTCAAAACAAAAATAACTAACATATCCTGCAGTTGGTTATTCACATAACAAACTAATATTATAATAATAAAGAAGAGGAAATCTTTGAACGTTTTTCTCAAAATTAGTCAAGGATTCGGTTCCCCCAAAACAAACCTAATATAAAAATAGGATCAATTAATAATAATAAAGAAGAGAAAATCTTTGCACGTTTTTCTCAAAATCAATTGGATTGTGAATCCAATCACAACTGTCGTCCATGTTAATAAATATCTATCCAAAATTAATCCCATTGTTTACTATCAACTACTCTGTATATGAATAAAATGCATAATGTTGAAAAATTTGTATCTTCCACACACTCGAGGGTAAAGTTGGAAACTAAAAACTTTGATCCATGTGTGCTCCACGTTTTTTTGCCATAAATCTTACAATTTTCGTTTTCTACCATAAATTAAAAGGACCCTCCCTCCCAAAATAAACTCATGTTGGATCAAAGTAAGCCCACCATATAAAAAAGGAAAAAAAAAATCTTAGAAACACTTTTTCATCTAATTCTCATTTTCACAGTGATGTCCTCCCTCTCCCTTTTATTTTCTCTTCCATATTGCCTCTGTCGTTAGTCTCGTCCCCACAACAATTGCTCAACCACAACATACACTGCTTTTATCCCCTTTTGGCAGTGATTTTCTCTTGACTGTTGTTTTATATTTCGATTAGAATATCCCTCCATTATCTATTTTTTCCTTTCTAAATTAGAAAATGCTATTCCATCACTATTGAAAAACTCTACTTAAGAGCAAACCTCTTAACTTTCCCTTGCTGCCATGCATTTATATTTTCTATCTTTTGATTCTCCTCTCTCTCCTTTGTCAACAAATTATATAACCCTCAACATGTATAAAGATTTTGCTACCAATGTGGAAGATAAAAAATTTTAACAACTTGAATATTCTCATTTTATTAATGACTAATTGATTGCAATGGTGTAAATTCCATAAGATTGTATAACCTTAGGAATACGAATCACCAAGCATTGTAAAAAACATTTTTTTTTATTTTTTCTCGTTGTTTGCCCTTTCTTATAACAAAATGACATAGTTGACTTAAAAAGTTTCTCAAGTTCTATGTTTTTATACATATTATAAATATACATACATACTGTATGTATGTATATATAGATGTATGTATGTATATATGTATATATATACATGTGCATATATATATATACACATGCATACATACAATGTATGTATGTATATATGTATGCATAAGTGTATGTATATATGTATGTACGTGTTAGGGATGAGCATGATAGACCGAAAAATTAAGTCAACCGACCAAAATCGAACGCGATCGATCAGAGATAAGGAAGGGTGGGTTCGGTCGGTGTCGGTTTGAGAAAAATTCAAACCGACAACACTTTTTAAAAATTTTAAAGACTTAAACCAATCTAAATCAACCTATCGACCGACCAATGGTTGGTTTGTACTGCTTCATGGTTTAGGTCAGTTTGAACATTTACTAAATCAACCATAGTCAGTTCGGTGGTGGTTTAGTAGGAAAACCAACTCCAACCATGATGCTCATCCTTAGTATGCAAACTATGCATGCATGCATGTAGGTATGTTATCACTTTAATATGAATGTGGGAAAATTTATAACATGAATTATTGTTTTGTTCGTAAACCAAATCTTGGAAATAAATAAATAAATAAAATGAAACATGTCTATCCTTTGGTTTAATGTGAATGATAAACCATTTAAAAAAAAAAATTAACGTAAGTTTGAGATTTAGAGAGATAAACACAATTCTTAAACCAAAATTCCTTTTTTTTAACATGAATTCGAGTTTTTTTTAATAATTACATTATTTACGAATATTAGATAAAATGAGATTTTTTTTAAAAAAAACACATCTACGTGAATTAGAGATAGAAATGTAGAGTTTTCTATTCTTTTACTTTCTTAAAAGATCTACTATCATTCAATGGTATTTATATAACATGTGTTTTTTTTTTTTAAAAAAAAAAACTTTCTTTTAACTTCAAGATGGATTTTAGTTAACATGGTAATAGAGATGAAACACAGCAAATCTGTTTTTTTTTTTTCTTTTTAAGAGAATCAATTTATTTAAGGCCAATTAGTGATTAGGAAATAAAATTAAATGTGATTTTTTATATCTACTATCATTTAACGGTGAATACAAAAAAAATCAGAGGCTATTTTTAGATTTTATTTAAGTAATGTGTAAGTGTGGGGGAAAACTTGCTCTCTCAAATTTTTAAAAGTTTTAAACGGTTGAATGGGAAGGACAATTTATTTAATAAGTTAAATGTGCAGATTACCTAAGATAATTCTATAAGCGTCATCTGAAAGATGGAAAAGAAAAAATCAAATATTTCTCCGCCATAGTACCTTTCCGACAGTGTAGATAGATAAAGATAAAAAAAAAAAACTAAATTGACTATAACTCAACTAATTAATTAATATATTATGGAGTAAAATGCTAAAAGTTAATGCAAGCCTAAATTATGTATTATAATTTAGGAGAAATTAGATCCCTTTCATTTCTTGTACTTAGTCTCCAATTCAAATGTTGTAATACACACAAATTATTCAATAAAATACATAAAGTAATATGGTACAAGAGCTCTAGGATTTTGATCTTATTTAAGTTGTGATTGTCTTGTTTGATTTTTGCTTCCGTTAGTGACTACTGTCACTAGTCTCTGACAAGATCCGCATAAACTGTCTCACTTTCTCCAACCTTTCCACTGCTTGATCCAATTTCGTGTGTAAACAAATTAGAGCTCTACCGATTGCATCTTCCACTGATCAAACCACATATCTAGGCTACTATCACACTATAGCCATCAAATTCCAAAGCAAAAATGTGTGAATGTGTGTGCTATCACTACTACAAAAAAACTCTTTTCTTGATGATTTTAAATTGTAAAGAATTACCATTCTTGACGGTTTTAAAATCGTCGACAAAGCCACCGACAAGAATGTTAAAGTTCATGATAATTCAAAACCGTCAAGAAAACTAATTCTTGACAGTTTAAAACCGTCAAGAAAAATGAATTTTAACAGCTGAAAATCGTAAAAAATGTCAATATTTACGACAGTTGAAAACCGTCAAGAATTTTACCGAAAAACCGTCAAGAAAAGTGATACTTGACAGTAAAAAAACATCAAAAAAGTTGATATTCTTGACAGTTAAAAACCGTCAAGTTAGTTCATATTGACAATAGGAACAAGCCGTTAAGAATGTGATATTTCAATTTTTCTTGACATTTTAAAACCATCATGAATTTGACATATTTTACATTTAAAAAGCATCAACAATGGACTTATTTATAACAGTTTAAAACCGTCAAGAATATTGACATTTTTATTTTTTTTAATTTTAATTTTATATTTTCGTACGTACAATTTGATTATATTTTTGTTCCATGTATCGGCTCTGTAGTATCTGTGTTGTGGTCCAACAATCACATAAATATGTAAATAATACAAATTCCAAAACTTTGAACTATATTGCTAATTACAACCCAAACTTTAAGATTTACAAACTAAATAAATAAGTTAACCACTGTGTAGAAGTCAACATATGCATAGTTGTAGCCGAAATGATCATAAATCTAATCTCCCTACCTAACCATAAGTCTAAATTCCCACTATGGGCAAAAACCAATAATATGAAAAAAATGTACTGTTATAATGACAAAAATGTGTAATGAAAGCAACATAAAAAAGACCGTCACATGTACGAACCCAAAAAATCAGCTAACTCAACTCGCACCTCGTCCAACTCCATCTATGAGTATGATCTCCGTGTGTCATTCTATATACCATTGAAACATAATATTAAAATGAAAGCTAAGTTCCACTACACTTCCAACATTTTTGAAATATTTTGAAAACTTGCCGAGTCCGAGATGACAATGCTTCCTCTAGTCACAACTTCTCTCATAAACCTCATAATATAACATCCACACTCGGTGCTCCCTACTTGTACAGGACACTAAAAAATAAAATGAAAGAATAATTAAGTATCCTAATTGGTAGACATCTACAAAACACAACGAATATGAAGTCAATTTTGATACTTGCCTTTACTGTCCACCATAAAGTTTGTTTACGACTTTTCTGAATGTTCTTTTCTGATTGAAATATTGCAATTGCTCGTACAAACACAAGAGTCAACATCCCCCCTCCCCACACCAACACACATCACTCTCTTTATTATAAAATCAATACATATAATGTACTAACACCCAATCATTTTCATGCATTCACTACCATAAACATACTTTAAAGTCATGCAACATAAAGAAACAGAAAAATTGACATTCCAAAAACTTTAACCCCTCCTCCCCTACATCCACACAACTTAAACGTCATGCAACAACATACATTTTCTTTATTCTAGAGTCAACATGCAACATAAAAAAACAAAAATTGAAACTAACTAACAGGCCCCTTCCATCCCTCACACTTTGTTTATTCCAGAGTCAACATAAAAAGAATGAACTAACACTATATTACCAAATATTAAAGTCGATGTAACAATCTACAACCAAATCATATATTATATCAACTACGTTCATGAAAAGTAATAACAAACTTACGTGTCGGCTACATATCTTATCGTTGCTCGTGATGTTGTTCTTAGAGAGTCAAGGTAGTACACCATATCGTCGTATGCATTTATGGAAAGCAGTATCCAATGACCCCTAATTAATAAAAATGTTAGTATTTTTTTTTTTGTCAGTGCAACTTTAAAAACAAAAGGACTTACCTAGGATTGAACGGAGCAATAACTATTTGATTTGCTTCAGAGACCATCAATTTGCTGCACAGGTTCCGAATTCAAAATTCTTGCAAGATATGTCCTGAAGAAATAACAGACGGATCTACAAAGGCGTACTACGAACTTTTATTTGAACCAAGAATTGATGAGTATAAGTACCTACAAACAATGCATTTTAAAACTTGTAAACATGGTACATAAATAATTAGGAAAAAAATGTTTTAACTTACGTCATATAGGCCACCACTGTAAACATCTTCACTTGATTCATGCTATAGAAGTCAATGATGTCGTCTCGTATGATAGTAGTCTTGCGTATCTTTGTCCTTGCCAAAAATCCCAATAGGTAGTTGAAATGTAATACTCGAATTTTTTGTCATCACCTTCTCAGCATATCTAAGAATGGACTTCAACTATACTAGAATTAGAATTGAACTCACATACAACTTTCTTTCTACTTATTCACTTTACGTGGATCACCTCCACTCCATCTCTTTCTTCGTTTTTTCATCACAAACATCTTCTTCCATCCCTCTACAGTCATTTTTCTACTACTTTCACCTTCTTCTCCTTTATGTTTTTCAATTTTTTTTTTTAGATTTCACCTCTTTCATCAAATTATTCTCCTTCATTGTTTGTTTTGATTCAATATCCTTCAATAATTTTGGCTTGGAACAACTACCGTGTCCAGAGAGTGGTGTGAACATATTATTGTGAATTTGGGTTTCTAGTTCACTAACACACTTCCAAAGCAAATCATTCTCCATTAGAATTTGCTTTTCGTGTTGAGATGGTTTCTTCACCAAGTGAAAGGAACTAGTAGAAGTAACATACCCGCCAACTCTACGTACTCGACCATTATGCTCTTTCATACCCAATGCTTGAGTTAAGACATCATTGGGAGAAACTGCTTTGAGTGATGACTACTTCAAATTCATTGATATCCCATCCTATGAAGATGACAAATTTTAGTTAACTTATATGTCCTATATGGTTAATTTAAATGTCTAGTTTAGAAGTAGTCTTACTATTTTGTTGGCGACTTCTTGGACATTGTCATTGACATACTCTCCATTCTTATTAACTCGAGTCGTCTTCCACATGCTAGCTCGATCTAATTCATCTACTTATGTACCCTTCTACTTCTACATCCCAATTAACAAAATATTAGTTATTTTCTGAAAACTTATACATTGGAAGAACATAGCTCATTCTTACCATTTCCTCCATATGATTGGCATAGTCTTTTCTTGATATTCTATGGTTGTATTTATTCTTTGATCGTCTATCTTGTTGCAATTGTCGTTTTCCTACATTCACATGTAAAATGTGCTAGAAAAAAAGTTACGAATATTAATACATATGACATGGAAAACATTATTCTTACCTGGAAAGTGTTGCACAATCTCAACCTCACGAAAGCTTTCCAATGATTTTGCTCAATAAATGAGTATTTTTTAGGTGGCACTTGTAGATGTTGAGGTTCGTCTTTATGGGGCATAATGTATTTTTTCGTTAACCAACATTTATACTGACGAAACAAAATGCCTGCAGTTTGTAGAATATTCTTTCTAGATCTAGGATCAATGGCGAACACGGCCTAAATAATATATAAAATTTATTAGGTAAAGTGTCCATAAAGCAACAATAGTATGAAGATAAACATATGGAAATTGTATATTTACCTCAACTGTACTGTAAAACTTATTTTTGAGCTTCGTAGGCACACTTTTCACGACGTATATGTTATAGGAATGATAGTGTGTGCAAGAACCTACAAAAGACTTAAACTTTGCACCATTCTCACCGAACGGTACTCTGTTTTATTGTACCTTACAACCTTCTTCTCTTCTTGACTTCGAATGGAGGTCACATCAAACATGATAGTAGCTTCTCTTGATCTTATTGCACGTTTCAGACTTTCCTTTTCATTTATTAATTGTGCATTCTCAGCCACAACTAGTTCTTCATTACAATCCTCCACTCCAAGTGTAGTGCTATCCATGTGGTGTATGAATCAAAGGCTGAGACATTAAAAATCAAGATACAATTAGCAATGAATATACAAATTGTGCAATGCCTATAAAAAACCAAATGTAATTTATGAACATTATAAATTTAACGAATACAACCCTAAATTATAAAACCCAACAAAAGGACATTATGTCAGTATCCATGTGCCTTCATAGTCTAACCAAACG
Source organism: Cucumis cinereus (assembly GCA_037974625.1). Taxonomy (NCBI): domain Eukaryota; kingdom Viridiplantae; phylum Streptophyta; class Magnoliopsida; order Cucurbitales; family Cucurbitaceae; genus Cucumis; species Cucumis cinereus. Next base: position 7,778 of record JBBPDJ010035403.1, on the reverse strand, counting down.
TATGTAGAGATGTTTCCATCCAAATAACTATTGACATCTAGATAGAACATATCATTTGGTATTCCTTGACACTGTAGTGTTGTATCACCAAGTTCGTCGTCATTATATCTATCTTCAAAGTCCCTTTGTGGTGGAGTTAGCACGACAGACCATCTAACATCACTTGGATCCTCAACATAAAACACTTGTCTTGCTTGTGTTCAAGTCATTCCTATGTCCAAACAAAATAAAAAGAAAATCAAAACTTGTGTTACAACAATGCACCCCCCTCAATCACACACACATGAATATACTTTTTATTTCAAACTCAACCCCAACAACATAAACTAACATTTAGTTACATTAATCACTCTTGGACCCTACACAAACTTTAAAGACATTCTTCAACAAGCTAAGCTTCATGATTCTAGCACCCTAAACAAAGTTTCAAGTCATTCCTATGTCGAAAAAAGAATAAAAAGGAACTCAAAACTTGTGTTCCAACAATGAATCCCCCCCCCCTCCCCTCCTCCCTCACACACACAAACATAGTTTTTGATTTCAAACTCAACCCCAACAACACAAACTAACATTTAGTTACATTCATCACAATTAGACCCTAAACAAACTTTAAAGACATTCTTAAACAAGAAAAAACCATAGGGAATGCACAAACTAAAAAAAGTCAACGCTTAGTAAGATTCATGATTTTAGCACCCTAAACAAAGTTTCAAGTCATTCCTATATCCAAACAAAATAAAAAGGAACTTAAAACTTGTGTTCCAATAATGCATCCCCCCTCCTCCCTCACACACACACAAACATAGTTTTTGATTTCAAACTCAACTTCAACAACACAAACTAACATTTAGTTACATTCATCACAAATAGACCCTAAAAAAACTTTAAACACAATCTTAAACAAGAAAAAACAATAGAGAATTCACAAACTAAAAAAAGCCAACGCTTAGTAAGATTCATGATTTTAGCACCCTAAACAAAGTTTCAAGTCATTCTTATGTCCAAACAAAATATAAAGGAACTCAAAACTTGTGTCCCAACAATGCACCCCCCCCCCCTCTCCTCCGTCACATACACACAAACATACTTTTTTATTTCAAACTCAACCCCAACAACATAAACTAACATTTAGTTACATTCATCATTCTTAGACCCTAAACAAACTTTAAAGATATTTTTAAACAAGAAAAAACTATAGAGAATGCACAACAAAAAAAATGCCAACACTTAGTAAGCTTCATGATTTTAGCACCCAAAATATAGTTTCATGTCCTTCATATGTCCAAACAAAATAAAAAGGAACTCGAAATTTGTGTTCCAACAATGCACCCCTTTTCGTCACACACACAAAAACATACTTTATATTTCAAACACTTTCCCAACAACACAAACTAACACTTATTTACATTCATCACTCTTAGACCCAAACAAACTTTAAAGACATTCTTAAACAAGAAAAAACCATAGAGAATGCACAAACTAAAAAAAAGCTAACACTTAGTAAACTTCATGATTTTAGCACCCAAAATAAATTTTCAAGTCATTCATATGTCCAAACAAAATAGAAAGGAACTCAAAACTCGTGTTCCAACAATGCAACCCCCTCCCTCGCACACATACAAACCTACTTTTTGATTTCAAACACTTTTGCAACAATACAAACTAACATTTAGTTACATTCATCACTCTTAGACCCTAAACAAACTTTAAAGACATTCTTTAACAAGAAAAACCCATAGGGAATGCACACCAAGTTGTCTCAAGTTGTCTTTTATCTTAGACCCTAAACATGTAATGTTTTATTCTCTTGTCTTAAGGTAGGTGGAGAGTTCTCCCAACAACCTGGGAGTTAGAACCCACCAAAGTAACTTTCAACAGCTTATATACTTTGGCTTAAGATAAAATATACCCTAAACAATGATAAAAGAACTAAACTCCACAAATCTTTATTATACATTTCAACTACAAATAACTAGAAATCATAAATCAATCAATTAGAGAATAAAAAAAATTTAAATATGGAACAAACTTCAACCAACATCTTAAAATCAGCTTAAACGAGCCTAAAATAAAGCTGAAATGAACTCGAAACATACCTCGACAGCGTGGATGTCATTGGACGGAGAGGGTGTGGATGAGGAGAGGGCGTCGACATGGATCTTGGGTCTAACAGTGTGGGTCATGGGTCGGACGAAATGAGCACCGACATGAGAGGGAGGAGATGGATTCGATCGTGGGTCGTGGGTCATGGGTCTGACGGAGTGGGTCGTGGGTCAAACGGAACGAGCGCTAGTGTGAGAGGGAGGAGATGGATTCGATCGTGGGTCGGGCAGTGGACGAGCGTCGACGTGAGAGGAAGGAGATGGATTCACGTGAGAGAGGTAAGAGAAGAGTAGTCGTGTTCGCTTGAGAGAGGGAGTGAGATCCACGCTGATTTAAAACCGTCAAGAAATTTCTATAACTATTCTTGACGTTTTTAAACTGTCAAGAATATCTATACAACTCTTGACAGTTTTAAACCTTCAAGAAAAGTGGAAAATTCATCCAAATCCGATTGTTATCAAAATTCTTGACGATTTTTCTTTAAAATCACCAATTTCTTGACGTTTTGGTCAAAAAACGTCGAGAATGAAAAAAACTCAATCGTCAAGAAAGCCTATATTTGTAGTAGTGAATTGAATTCAACTTTTAAAGATCAAGAAAAAAACTGGGAAATAAAATATACAATGCAACAAGTGAATGTGTGCGCTATTGAATTCGATTTTTTAACATCATGCTTTTATAAAGAAGAGGAGGCTTACCCTTAAAGATTGTTTTCTATGCAATTTCTCCAGAAAAAGTCCAATGTACAACAAGTTTTGCCCACTCGATTAAGTATAAGGAACACTACCATCTGTGTTAGCTTGCTATTCTCTGACAAGAACCGTGATGGTGGGATCCAACCTTTGGAGAGAGGAAGAGATTTTATAGAAAAATTCTTTTATAAATCTTTTGTGAGATAGAGATCTTTTTTAGCGAGAGAATTGTTTTTTTCATTTTGCAGTACTTCAAGAAACCAAATTCTTATCAACCCTTTTGTTGAATGAGATATGAGGATGAGGGAGGAGTAACTCCACCAACGTCCAAAACAACTCCCCTATGATGGAGAGTTTACAGGGAGCTAAGTTGACTTTATTTATATTATAAAATAATTAATACAGAATTAATGAATTAATTTAAATATTATATATTTAATTATGTGTTTTAATCATATTAAAATACATATTTCTCTCATAATCTATAGTTTAAATACAAATCTTATTTATGGTAATTTTAATTTATAATTTTATTTGAATCACATCCATATAATTAATATTAGAATGTTATTTAAATATATTATTGGGAAAACTTTAAATATAATATGAACTAAATACACTAGCAAACTGATTACACTTCAATTGGAAACAAATACACTTAATGTATAATATTTACACTTAAACTTAAGCCAGATAAAATAATAAGAGTTAACTATAAAAACAATCAAAGATTTGAAAGATCATAAAAAAACTTTGTCTACTCAAACCGTAGTCGAGGCACGCTTCTGATAAGAGCTGTTGGGGAAACTTTGTATACACAAAAGTTCGTAGTGTTGCGACGCTACGGTTGGGCGCTGAGACGCTACACATAACCGTCAATGGTGCTGCTATGCTTGATATGGAAACGCGGTGCTGAGTCATAGCGCTACGATACAAAGTTGGGTGCTGCAACGGTGTATGGAATGTAGATTTTGAGTTCTTAGCGCTATGAGGTGGCATCGCAACGCTGCAGGCGCCATCGATAGAGGAAGATCCGGGATTTTGATGTTCTGCTTTGTTTGGCTCGTCTTAGCTTGTTTTGGCTCGAAATTGAGTCGTTTTTTCTCCATTAGACTTCTTTGCTTCCCTATATCAATACATCCTACAAAATAAGGGATTTGATTCTTAAGTACGACTATCTCGAGTATTTTAACCTAGAAAATACAACACTTTTATGGTGCTATCACTCTCCACTCGATATCGTCCTCAAGATGATAGGCTTATTGAGTCGACGACTAAAGACACTCTCACCCATACAAATCAAATGACAACTCTCCACTACTACAAAACCAACATTACTTGACATTTGCAATTTCAAAGTACTTAACGGTTTGATGAAAAAATGTCAAGTAATGTGGAAAAACGTCAAGAATAATGAAAAGGCGAAAGAATGAAGTTTTTTTTTTTTATGAATACTTGATAGGTAAAACCCGTCAAGTTAAAATTTATTTTCTTCATAGTTTTAAAAAATGTCAAGTATTACTGTTTTAATTATTAATTTTCTTTGAACGTGTTTTTTATTCTTAAAACGTAAAAACTTTCGTTCCCCTCTGGCCACCGCATGCTTTCACCTACACATCAACACAAACAAAAAACCAAAACCCTTCCTCTTAAAAAAAAAACATCCCTTCTTCCATATAATTCGGTACTCAAACATTAGGGCTTGACACGAATCTCTCTTCATCGGTGAGTTCATGGTGGTTCGACGCTACCGCTGATGGTTCCAACTCGTTTACACAGTAGGCAAAGCTAAAGTAAGTTCAAATCGCACATTTTGATTCTACTCGCTTTCTTCTTCCTTAAACATTGGAATCACACATCTCTTTTCTCTGGTTTTATTTGGAGATTTTTGGAGTTGTTCTTCCTGAAATATTAATCTAATTTTGTTCTTATTTGATAATGTTTATCTTTGTTCTTTATTTGGTTTGTCTTGGTCTTTGTTCTGATGGGTATTTCACTCTTCTTCCTATTGTTTGGTGTATTATATCAAAATTTTGAGATATGCTTGATTGTTTGGGGGGTCTTTAACGTTTTTTTTTTACTGGACATGAATGGAAATTTCTAGAGTAGATGTTGTAGGATCAGTATAGCAACCCTAGGGGGGGTGAATAGGGCTTTTACAAATTAATGAAGCTTTTTAACTAAATGGGCTCAATTAAACAACTTTTTTCCAAATAAGTAATTTAATCAATAATTTCATACAAATGCATTCACATCAAAATAAATAACTTATAAAGTGACATAAACAAATTCAAGCACAAATTGTAGCAATTAATTTTATGCAATGAACTAAATTAATAGCACAACTAAATAGGAGAGGGATAGAGAAATTGACACCGGTAATTTTATAGTGGTTTGGCACAAGTGGCTTACATTTACTTTTCAAGATCCTCTTGGGTATGACGCTAAAACTTCTAATCAACTATTTCCACGGATTAGAGACAACCACTACACCACTCTTTTTACGAGTCAACTCTTTCTACGGATTAGAGACAACCACTACACCACACTCTTTTTACGAGTTCAAGAGCAAACTCAATCGTTTTCCCGGATCACGATCAAACCGTCACAACGACTCTTTTTAAGGATTTTAAAATAAAAAACAAGACGAGGAAAACTCTCTCATATAATGGATTTACAAATTAAAGCACTCAACAAATGAATCCTCACAATACAATATAACTCTCTCAAGAATTAGATGAAAAGAATAAATAATGAAGCTTGGAGAGAGCAACAATGGAAGCTTTATGAGTTATGGAGGATTGAAAATAATGAAAGTTGTAATTTTTGGAGAAGATGAAGTCGTTAAATAGAGAGGAGATGTTGAAATTTAAAATCAATTTGGTCCATTGGATCTTATAAAAGAAAATTAAATGGCGGAGAATTAAATTCAACTAGCCGTTAGACGACACACAAAAAATAATAATATAATGATATATGTCTTTATAAAATCATTTCTTTTAAACATCAAGAAAAAAAAAAAGTTCACCAATGTCAAAAACTAGCCGTTATACCACACATAAAATAATATTAAAATCATTTTCTTTTTAAAATAAAATAAAATTCATTTCTTTTTTAAAATGATATGAAATTCATTTTCTTTTTGAAACCAATCCAAATAATCAAACCTATGTGTTTCTTCTCCATAAGCTCCACATGTCACTCACTAATTGAATCCAATTTGATTATTTGGTATCCACGTCATTGCCTCAGGTATTTTTTCGTTAAGCTTGTTTCAACTATAACTTCTTCTTTGAACTCAAGTTTGATTATTTGGTCGCCAAGAAATCAAGTTTGTTATTATCAAAATATTAATTAATTAAAATTAATTAATTTGAGACTAAGGGTAAAAAAGCCAACAGATGTTTATTTGGAGATTTTTGGAGTTGGTGCTTTTCAATTGCCCCAAATTTTCTTCCTATTTCATGTTAATGAACGTTTTCTTGGTGGGTGTTTACTCTCTCTATTATTTGCTCAATTTCCTTCCTATTTTTCTCCTTGTGATATCATAGATGCTCGAACATAATTGATTTCATGGGAAAATATAGGTAATAAAGCATAATTGGTTTATAATTTTCTGTTCATGTGTATATAAATTGAGAGATAATTGTTGCAACTTTGTGTTCTCAATATTATGTTCCATCATTCTCAACTTGTGACCCAACTTGTTTAAGTACATGTTTTTACTTGGTTGAATTGGTGGCCTTGTTGATTTGTATTTTAGTTCACACAGTACCTCATGAGTGTCATGTTTGAAAGAAAGTACTAATTTTCTTAATTTCTCTCCTTGCAAAAAGGTCAAAGGCAAGATATATGTTAAGTGACATGTTTTGGCTAATGACTATATTTCAGTCTGTTTGGTGATGATGTTAAGAGGAATATGTTTTCTCCTTCCATTGTTGTTGTCTTATTGGCATTGATATGTTTAACTTTTATCATCAAAGGATGAACATGATTTATCTTCAAACTGTTATCATGTGAATAGTGCATTGATATCTCATATTGACATTGATATGAATAACCTTTGTTCAACATTAGACATTGGTTATGTGAATTACAGCTTGCAATCTTTTGAGTAGTAAAGTTGAAAAGGTCTATTGTTTTCGCTTTTGAAATTGGTTTCTATTTTTCAGTTAATATGTAATTAAATAGATAGACATTTTTTGCAACTTTGTGCGTGAATGTTTTTATGGTCTATATTCCATAGCTATAACTTGTTGGTTTGAAAGTTAGTTTCAAGTCTACTTGCTTTCTTCTTCCTAAAATGTTTAATCGCACATCTCTATTTCTCTTCCAATGTTGATCTCTTTGAGTTTACTTGGGATTTTTTACTCTAATGTGACTGAAATTTTGGTACTACTTGATGTCTGTTGCTAGCTAGTTGTTGAGTTTCTTCTCTTTCAGTTGTTTATGTTAAAGTTTTTTGTTTCTTTGGTTTTATTTTTAGATTTTTGGAGTTGTTCTTGCTGAAATATGACTCAAATTGATAACTATTACTCATTATCTGTTCTTACTAGATTTACACTTATGGATAAATCATGGATGCACAAGAGTAAGTTATCTACAGATTATGAATTGGGTGTAGAAAACTTCATCAATTTTGGATTTTCTAATGCAAATGATGCCTTTATTCGTTGTCCTTCTTTGAAATGTGGGAATTTTGAAAAACAAAGTTGTCTTAGTATTAGAGATCACTTATATGTCATTGGAATTGATGAAAGTTATAAAATTTAGTTTTGGCATTGTGAATAACTACCTAATTTATCGTATTATGAGAAATCTTCTAAGTTTGATGTAATACCCGACTTTTTGTATTTAAGTTGTTGTTGTAAATTTATTGATAAAATATCGGAGGGTATTTTAGTAATTTTGATAAAAGATATTTTAGTAATTTTGTTAAGAATTGGTAAAAATTTAATTTTGTAGTTTTGTTTAAAAATAAAT
>JBBPDJ010035392.1:0-16094 GCA_037974625.1 Cucumis cinereus | reverse complement strand
ATTTTCTGAAATTTTTGCAAATTCTCGAAAAACGTGCATTTCGGTAATTATTTTAATATTAAAATATTAAAATAATATTATCACTTAAAAATTTGATGGGCTATCCCTGGCTCGTAAATTTTCCCTATCTCTGAATCTCCTAAAAATAAATTCAGAATTGATCCTTAAATCACTTGACACAAAAATCGAGAAAAATCAAATTTTCCTTAATTTTCCTTTTTAAATTAATAATAATAATAGTAATAATAATAAAATAAGAAATTCATCATCTTCTTCACAAATTCAACAACACTTTTTTTTCTCTTTTACCCAGTTTTCCCGGCAGCAACGTTGACACAACTTCGGCGAGACAATTCTCTCAATCTACTAACAATTAGAAGCTCTAACCTATGCCAAACAATTTCTACATGAATCTATTTGCTTACCTCAAAACATTAGCTTCAAAATCCTCGTGGATAGCTCAAATTTGCCTCTGGAAGTCACGTTGCTCAGTTTTCCAGCGAGCTTAAAATCGAGATTAGCAACTTCAATTTCTTCCTACACAAACGAAATTAACTCAATTCCTTTTACAGAACTATAAATGAACTAATAATATAGCTTACCTCCAAAAATTGGATCTTAATTCGACCTGTAGATGGAGAATTTGATTTTCAAAGTTTCGGGTCTGTTTTTCACAATCTCGAGCAGCCCGAGCTCTTTTTCTTCAAATTCAGTGGTCTCTTCGGCCATATTTCTCGAAAATGATCTGTGCTTCACCTTCTCTCTCTTTTCTAAGCAATTTGGATACAAATTTTGTCCAATTTGGTTGAGAATTGAACACAAAATCACCACTTTTCCTCAAAGTGTTCAAACTAATTTGCCCAGAAAATCATCCTCTCTCTCTCAACCTTCTTCTTCAATTTTCCTTCCAATTCCTTTCTTCTTCTCTTCCTTCACTTGGTTACAGCCTACCTTTATAAAACTCTCACCTATTCTTAATTCAATTAAAACAAATTTGAAAAGAATGAAGCAAATTCAAACTTTTTTTTTTCTTCTTTATCCTAATCCTCATGGCACACTAATTAACAAAATTTCAATTTTCAAATTTTCTTTCTTTTTTTTTTAAAAAAAATGATAAATACCAAATAACTAACTAATTCATTTTCTTTTCCTTTTTCTTTTTCTTTCTTTCTTTCTTTCTTTTTTTTATTAAACAAAACTACAAAATTAAATTAATTTTTTTTTCAATTCTTAAACAAAATCACTAAAATATCCTTTATCAAAAATTACTAAAATACCCGCCGATACTTTCTTAATACAATTACAACAAACAACTTAAATAAAGAAAAAGTCGGGTATTACAGGCAACATGGAAAACAGAAGATCAGGTCAGGAGAAAGTATCCGTCTTTACTTTGGTAGCAATTTTCTTAATTTCGAGAACGAAATTCTCAAAAGGGGGTGATAGTTGTAATACCCGACTTTTTATTTAAGTTGTTTGTTCTAAAAGTGTTAATAAAATAATCGGAGGATATTTTAGTAAATTTTTGGAAAGGACATTTTAGTAATTTTTGATAATGGTATTTGAGTAATTTTGTTTAAGAATTGGTAAAAAATTAATTTTGTAGTTTTGTTTAAAAATGAATAAAATAATATTTTAAGAAAAGAAAAGAAAAAAGGAAAAGAAAAGAAATTGATTTATTTAATTAATTATTTATTTCTTTTGTAAGTATCTTTAAAAAAATTAAGTTTTTTTTAGTTGTGTGCCGAGGATAAGAAGATTAGGATGACTTATTAACCCTGTCTACCGCATTATTCACTTAACGCAGTATTTGCATCACTTTAAGGTTAGCTAACGCACAACCATCCACTCATATCACAATTGGGTAGATTAGATTAGTTTAGTCAAAGTAGTTTAGTATTATATCTACTCAATCATCACTTTACTTACTTATTTCCTCGAAAAAACATTGATCCATTCACTATTGTAGTTGCAAAGTTTTATGTTCGACCTTGGACTTACCAGGTACCTAGCCTTGTTTATACTTGAACAAGGTTAGGAAAACTTTACGCACACTCACTCCATCGTATATCCATTAGATCATTATTTCATACCATACACATATACGCATCAAACATTTATCCTTGCTAATGTATGATTAGTGTGCTGCATTTGTTAAGATAAAAAATGTTTTCCATATTGCACAACAATCACACCTTCCGCGAGAATTCGATTCTCTTCAATTTGTATCAGAGCCCAATATGTGCAATATTGGATTTCGTGTTTTTGAAAAAAAAATCAAGAATTGTGGGTTGATTTTAAAAGATATGCAAGATATGTATGTGAATCTAATTGTAGTTTCCAGGTTGACTGTTTAGGTTTTTGACATTTAGATTTACAGTTTTAATTAATAAGATCAATGTAAAACTCAATGTTTATTGGTATCTTTTGCTATAAATTAAGTCTGTAAGTCAGTGTCGTTCATGGAAAAAACAATTTGTGGAAAGAACTCGGAGGAACAGAGGAAAAACAAGAAAATCGAAGAGAAAAAGTGCAGTTCAGTTTTTCAGGGACATCCTTCACAAATTTATCAATTTTTGGAGTTCTAACTGCTAGATCATACTGAAATTTGGTTAGCTTGTTCAAGACACATAGATCTCATTTTGAACAGTTGGATCATTGTTTGGAACTTTGGTTTTTCTACAGCTTTCGTTGATCAAAAGATGGAAAAATAAAAAAAAATGGTTAATTCCATTTTTCTGAGACAACTTTCAAATTGTTTTTCAATTTTCAGAGTTTCCACTGTTGGATCGTAGCTTAAATTTTGTAAGAATTTGCAGAACACATACTGTCTCATTTTGAACAGTTGGATTGTCATTCTTAGTTTTGGTGTATTCGAGTATTCGTCGATCGAACAGAAATTGTCACAGCGTTTATCAAATTAATGATAAAATTACAAATCATCGAATTTGAGGTTATTAAAGACATTAAATTGGCAAATTCTGATGATGTCACGTGTTTTGTTATGATCATGGATCAAAATTATCTTGGTCGAATTAAATATTAAGATTTGGGTTAAAGTTCAATTGAGCCAAAAAATAGACTTAATTCGACCCAATCCCATGTCAAAAGGTTTTTTGTCCCCCAATCGAAAATTGGACCAATTTTCATAATTCGATGAAATGTGACCTTCTGATTGCATCAGTATCGTGCAAAGTTGTCATTTTTCCCCTAAAATCAGTATGCGCGTCCCAGGGCCACTCGCTACACGAAACATGTCTACTTGATTCTGGTTAATCAACACATGCTTTCGCATTCCACATTTTACGAACAATTTAATATTATTTAATACCTTAGTCGATACACGATATACTCGATGCATGTTGTCAGGTTACGTGTTACTTGATTCTTGATATCCAAACTGATGCGTGCGTTGCTTCGACGTGCAATTAATTAAGAAAAAATTACTTACACGATTTAGGAAAAGTTACTGACAATTGGCATAATCTGGTCTCCTTAAATTAATGTAAAGTCATTTTGCATTACATACCACACCATTTGATTATCAAACACTTAAACTCATGAATTTCTCTCCAAAAAACAATAACAAAGAAGGAAACGAAACCCATATGCACAAGTGAACCTTTCGAAAACAACATTTTATAGGAAGACAATTTGGAATACTTGTTCAACTTAATCAAGTAAGTTGCCCTCAAACACTAGTTTGGAATACTCACCAGGTTACATGATAATCAATTTATGTATGAATAGGTATAATATTTTCAACAAGTGCATTCAGGGAGGATCAAGTATGAGCGCAATAGGGAGCAAGTAACCATTAGCGACATGGTAAGCATAAAGGGTTAATGGGCAGTGTATTAGTGAGAGTAAGTTGAGGATTGTAGATAGGATCGAGTAACTTATAGCATGTAGTAAGTAACGAATATTGTGTAACGGGTAATGGGTAGCGAGTAAAGAGTAGCGTGTAATGAGTGACGAGGATTTTACAAAATTAATAACTCTTTGTATTTTGGAGTAGTTTTATTGATTTATTTTGTTTTAATTGAAGGATGGAAAAGATATATATTTTCACGCAAATAGATAGTACATAGGATAAAAAGAAGAAGTGTTATAATTCAGGTCATTTGAAGAGTGCCTAAGTTTCGACAACATTGAGATATATTGCATTGAGAGAATTGATATACAAAGTGACTAAGTATAGTGCATCAGAGTACAATATAGTTATATGGGTGAAGTATAAGTTGGATTTAATTCCCTTTTGGCATTAGTAGACGATGGCGACGACGTCCAAATTCTGCTTGACGAATATACACACAGTAGACCTCAAATATATGTAAGTCTTGAGCAGATTCGACAGGAAAGAATAATTGATGACACTGAAATGTTAATGATCCCGAGATTTTTTTAACAACAATCTTCTTAGAGAATGACATAGAAAACCCATGGTAGAATTATGATGTTGGAGATCATAATGTTATAGTAGAAGAAGATGAGAATGGAACTAGTGTTGAAACAGGCAAAAGTGTTCCCGCCACGGTAAACAGGTCGAGACATAATCAAGTTGGTGTAAGCACTAGTTCTAATTTAATGGGGGAGGAACATACTGCTCCAAAGATACATAACATTCATAGTGGGTTTGTAGAACAATATGGCATGTTTGGAGAACAATTTGATTGTTTTGGCCATTATGTTGAGAATGCTCTTCGCCGAATTCAACCCAATCCTATAAACGTCACACTGGAACTTGGTAATCGAACCATTCGCTAGCTCTTCCTTAGATACAAATGTTTAAAAAGGATAGATTTTCTTTAGTAAAAGTGATGTAAAAATGAGACTGTCATTGTTGGCTATTAAGAACAACTTCAAATTGTGGGTTTTAAAATCTAACAAAAACCTATACAGTGTGTGATAATACATCCTCCGTGTAAATTGGATATTCGTGCAACCAAAACGAAAGGTTGTGATATATTTATGATTAGTAAGTGTATGATTAAGCATACATGTTTCTTTGAGGTTCTAAATCACGATGACACGCACGCTAGTGCATTCGTAATGGGACATTTAATAAAAGGCAAATTTAGAGTTGGTCTGGTGATTGCCTGCATCATATTATGGACGATATGCGATAACAATTTGGTGTTAACATTAGTTACGACGAAACCTGGCATGTCAAAGAATCTGCCTTCGCTCTTGTAAGGAGGACTTCGAAGGAATTATATGTTTTGTCGCATGCTTAGAAAGCTCTTAAATAAAAGCTTGAAACTGTTTTTTAGATTAATCTTAAGGTGAAAACTTCAACAATGTGTTCATGGCCATGAGTCTGAGCTTGAGAGGGTTTAAGAGTTGTCATCCAATTATTATTGTAGATGGTACTCATTTGAAGCATAAGTACTAAGGAACCATGTTGGTCGATGTTGCTATGGACGATGAGAACAATTTGTATCCATTGACATACACCAGTTAAAGTGAGAATAACAATTTCTAGACGTGGTTCATGTCGAATTTGAAATCTGCAATTGAAGAATGTCAAAATCTTGTTTTTGTTTCAAACCAACATCAATAGATAAGTAATGTCATCGAGACTATATCCCTCACATCATACCACACAATTTGTACTTATCATTTTAAGAGAAATGTAGAGAAGTACTTCAAGGATGACGCAGTTCAAAGACTATTTTACTTTGCATCTAGGACAGTTGGAGAATCTGAATTCAAAAGACACTTGGAGCAAATAGTTAATCATGGTAATGGTTCACTTTTATGGTATTTTAAAGAAGTTGGTGTTGAACATTGGGCACGATATTATCAATACGCAAATTCTTATGATAACATGATGAGTAATGGTGTCGAGTGCCTTAACTCTATTAACAAGAAGACAAGGAAACTATTGATAACCACTTTGTTAGAACACATTAGAATCTCCTACACGGGTGGTTTTATGAGCGGCAAAATTGTTGGTCTAATAGTACTTCAACTCCCTCGAAGTATGCTGAAATTTTGATATTGAATCAGTTTGAGTTTGCGAGACGGTATCAAATAGACCCAATTGACTGTTATGGATTCCACGTTAGAATTGACAATTTAGACAGTATCGTCAATCTTCACACCAAAGAATGTACTTGTGTCCAATTTCAATGTTTAGAGATCTAGTGTTCATATGTTATTATTGCAGCAACGCAATATCAACCCGCTTTCTTTGTGCAATAGACTATATAACACTGAATCTCAAATCATATCGTATGTAGAATTAATAAATCCAAGTGGCCATGTTATTGAGTAGAAGAAGCTGACATGGTATATTGAAATGAAAATACTTCCACTGAAAAGGGTGGTCAAAGTTGGTAGACGAATGGTAAATCGAATACAATATGCTGGATAACTGTAACATCCCAAAAAAATTGAGATAATTTTGGTTTGAATATCTTTAGTTATTTATTTTGGGGTGTTAATTATTTTATTTTGGTTAAGAAATTATATATATATATATATATATATATATATATATATATATAGGTATATATAGGTATATATATTTAATTGTTTGGTGAAAAGATGAGGTTTAAATGAAGAGAGAGAGGATGATTTTTTTTTTAAGAAAAGAGAAAAGTGTTAGAAAAAGGAAAAAGAGAAAATAATAAAGTTATCATTATTATTATTATTATTATTCTTTTTATAAATATTGAGTTAGGGTTACGTGGAAAAGCGTGTAACTTCATCTTCTTCTTCCTCCTCTTCACCGTCACTGCCCTCCCTCTCTGTGCGTTTTTCTTCGGCCATCTCTCCTCCACGATGCGTGTCTTCGTTCCCTGAACGCTACAAGATGTCGTCGACGGTCCATGCCACGAAGAGTCATGCATTAGGCCGCATAACTGAGCCATCCACGTCGCGCCCCTCATCTGGTTTGTGTTACCCTTCATCTCATTGAACCAGATGCCCCTAGTGATGCAAGCCGTGTGAGCCATGTCGTCGCCCTGTTCGTATAAAGTTGTTCGCGTGCCCCCTTCAGTCGAATGTACCGCCTCCTTCTTTGCTCTAGATTGGGAGTCGCGCTGCTTCGTTCTGCTCCTTGTGATGTCGCGTGCAATGTCGCTGCCTCCACGTTAAGGCGCCTCCTCTACCTTTTAGGTGTGTTGTGGGTAAGGTTGTGTAGTTTGTATGTTGGTTACCCATTAAAATATTTAATGGAGGAACTAATGTGTGGGTTAGTGTTTGATTATTGAAGGTCAATTGGAGGATTGTTCTACCTTTGATTCGTAGATATCTCTACGGAGTGGGTTGGAGTTCGAAGGAGATTGGTAAACTTGGTGAGTAACCAATGTGGAAGTTACCCGGTACATTCGATTAATAAATGTTATGGAAAAGTTATTAATTAGAATCTTGTATGTGTAGGTTTGATCGGAGGTCATATTTTGTGTGTTGAGCACGAGATTGTTATTTTGATGTAAAGGATACTTCTATCAAACCCACACCTTAGGTGTATAAGGTGTGGAAGATGAATTAGATCACATGTATGCCTTGTGCAATGTTAACTGTCGTTGATCTGTTTATTGTGGTTATATTTTAGTGATGTTATGAGACACCTTATAGATAACACTTTATCTCATGGTTGGGATGTTGGTTATGTGACAGCTGGATTCTTTGGTTATATTGTGGTATGATGATTAGGTCTTCGTATAATTAACTGTGTGGTATTTATGCACGCCCTTTCATACTATGTGGAATCTGTAAAGCATGTAAACTGTACCACGTGAATGGAGTTATGTATATGACTGTTGTACTTATTGATTGTGGATTCTGTAGAACTAGGGTGTTTGTTAGCTCTATCTATTAAGTGTATAGTACTCTGTACGTGAGACGGGCTCGCTACTGTGTGGCACACTACCTGAGATACACTAGGCTATTTTGCATGTGTTTCCACGGATTCACTAGGGCAACCTTTGCATTGGGCTGATTTAGGAATTCCTACTGAATCATTAGACTATGTGGCATGGATACTGAATCATTAGACTATGTGGCATGTGGCACTAGACTAGTGGGCCCGATAGTGGGTCTCTTACTAGGTATATTTTTATACTCATTCTTCCTATGTTGTGTACTTCATAAAAAGGTAAGAAGAAACCGGCGAGGGACAAGAAGAGCCAGTGACCATACCGTGGAGACCACGAGACCTATTGCTTTCGCACTGTGTTTTTGGTTTCGCTATCATTTATTCATTTTACTTATTTATGGTAATTATTTTAATTTAGAAATCTATTTTTAGGAATCCTGTCTAGGTACTTTTTGTATTTAATCATTTATTTATTCTGATGAACTTATTTTTAAATGAAAGTATTTGTTTTGGATTATTTATGTCTTCCAAATTTACTTGTTTTTGTTACGTAACGGTCCAATTCGATTTGGAAATACGAGACGTTATAGTTGATATCAAAGTCTAAGTTTTAGGTTCTGCAGACTGATTGACGGTGTAAGTCTATGGTTTATATCCCTATGGTCATTATTGTTCATTTGTCCTCACCAGATATGTTTTCTAAATTAAGCTGTTATCGGTAATGCTTATAATTTTTGCCTGTATAAACTGAAAACAACATGAAACATCTTGGTGATTGTGCTCTGAGGGTGATTGTGTCCTTATGACTTGGTAAACCTGGAAGATCTTTTGGAAAGACATTTAGATAATACTCACCACCGGTTATGATGTCAAGGAAACCTCAGGTTCTCTGATGTCTACCACACTGGCCAAGATACTCCAAGTACCTTGGATAAACAGGTTGCTGTCCTTCATGGTCGAAATCACTTTGGGAAAGACCACAGTCCCAACCTCTTTAAACTTCAAAGTAGTCTCTGCATGATGATTAAAAACTAACTCCTTGCGGGAACAATCTATACTAGCATGATTAGCAACTAGCTAATCCATGTCTAGTATTACATCAAAGGCATGCATGTCTAGAACTAACAAGGTTACATCTAACACATGATTTGCTACTACTATATGACATGCTTTAATATTTCCATTCGATAATATAATTTCTTTAGATGAAGTAGAAACTGATAAAGCATAGCCCAAAGGCTCCACTTCTAAACAAACACACTTTACAAACACCAATAATATAAATGAATGAGAAGATCTAGAGTCAAATAAAACTAAAGAATAGTGCCCCAAGATTGGGAGCATACTTGTCACTATTGTGCCTGCTTTCACGATCTCTTGTTGATTAGGGGCAAAAACTCGACCTTGTTGTATGTTTGCATTATCCTAGGAAGTATTAGCTGCCTAATTCTGTCAAGTCTCAGCAGATCTATTAACAATTTGTCAGCTATGTGCCCCTCTCGCTTATAGTTGAAGCAAACTTTGGTCCCAATCAACGACCCAAATGGTTTTTTCCACAAGTACTACATAAATTTCTTTTCTCTCACAAATCATTTGCCTGATCTCAAATTTCTCTGTGGAACCTCTGCAGGCTGCTACTTAGCCTTTCTCTTTTGACCCAATGAGGGTTCTTTCCTTGGTGGCTTTACTTGATCATCCTCCTCTTGGACATTCATCTCCACTGCCAAACATAGTGTTTTAGCCTAGGTTGTTGGCTTGAAGGCTCGAACAAAACTTCGAAGATATTTTGTCCAACCTCTAACAAACCTCTCAGCTTTGGCCACCTCTGTCTCAACTAACTAATGAGTAAAATGGGACAGCACATCGAACTCCTCATCATACTCTTCCACAGTCATTTGACCTTCTTCCAGGTCTACGAACTCTTGTCGTTTGGCATCTTTGAGAATAGCAGACAAGAACTTAGTATAAAAGCTCTTTTTGAGTTAGTCCCTTGTAATATAGCTGACGTTTCCACCCAACAACCTCTCAGCAGAATGCCACCAAATAACACCTCTCTCTTTGAACAGGAACACTGCACATTGCACTTTCTGATTGTCAAGACACCTCATATAGCAAAAGATGGTCTATACAGAAGATAACCACTACTCTGCCTTGGTAGGATCTTCTAGTGACCCATCGAAGGTTTGAGGATCATACTCCCTAATGTCCTTCAAATTCTTTGATTCTGGAAACAACTGATCTAACAGGTTCTGTTCTGCAGCTTAACCCTGAGCAGGAGCTACTTGGATCGACTAATGTTGTGTCAATGCTTATGTTATTATGGTCATGAACCTTTGCTCTAGATTTGTTGTCAAAGAAATAATATCCGAATGGATGACGAGTGCGCTAATGTCACAAACCTATTTAGTAGGTAGATTATGCCCCGCTTCTTTACCACTCCAACCATCTCTTCTAGCACCTGACATTTCCTAACAACCACAACTACCTCCTGTAGATTCTAAGTCACATATCAACCAATATTATTCTAGTTTTAAACAGGCAAGGTCATATACATATAACCATAGAACATCTCATTAAGAAAATATACCTGACAAGGACGAATGATTCGTATTGACCACAGGTCCATATATCATGGTCTTACATGGTAAATCAATCTATAAAACCTAAAACGTAGGCTCTGATACCATTTGTAACGAACAAACTTTTCAAACTAAGCCAAAGTCATTGCTTAAATAAAAATAATATTTTTGAAACCCAAATCATGCAATGTTTAAATCATTTTATTTAATAAGTAAATCAATAAAACATCTTCATGTAGAAAATCAAAGGTTCCAACTAAGTAAATAAAATAATTAAAAGCAACCAAGTCAGGGTCCCCTAAGTAAAACATATAAAGACACACATAAGTTTAAAATAAAAATTGTCTATTGACCATTCATATCCTTCTGAAATCATCATATCATTAAAGTATAGAAGAAGCAACATGTAATAATAGTCTCCAATGGCACGGTCACGAGTCATTCTTGTCCTTCACCGGCTTTCCTTTGCCAAAAAAATAAACATGGAAAGGGTGAGTATATAAAATACCCAGTATGTAAACCCTAAACCCTAAACTTTCAATTCCTTTATTTTCTTAAGAATAGTGAAGTTTGTCTAATTATTATTGTTGATGTGATCATTGTGTTCAATTAGTTAATCAAACATATTGATTTTTAAACAAGGAAAGTGAAGATAGAGTTTATTGGAAGACATAGGGGGAAATTTCCTAAGTATTGGTTAGTTGTGATGTTAAGGAGGCGGCTAAGTATGGTGCTTGAGGAAGTGAGCTGGTTAGGGGTACACCGAGTGTCCTAGGCAACCAATTGAAGGAAGAGCTATGTGGCATGGTGAAGGCAAGTCTACGTGTTGAGGTAAGCCATGAATTGGCACAATGCGACAAGATCAAAACAAATGCCTATGCGAGCTTAAGTGTGAGAGCTACGTGTTCAAAAGGTTGAGGCATTGCGAGGGTATCTATAAAGTGGAATTACAGATGGTCTTACATGCATCAACTTAAATTTTGAAAAGCAGGAGTTGTCACACAAAGATCATGTATAGCACTTTTTCTAAGTCGTCTTAAGACCACAAGTTCTACCGTTTAGCTCATGTAAATTCAGTGATTTTAGTCTCAAAATACCGTTAATGAGTGTAGTTTTTTTATGAGGGCTTCCTAAGAGAAAGAATTTTGGGAAGAGCTTTATATGTTGAAGAAAATCACAAACGATCAGATTTTGAACGAATCTGAAACAACCTTCAAAGAATGGAGTCCATCAGATGCAATATTTAGAGTTAGGATTTGCAATTTTGAAGTAAGATAGATAAGAGAATTTCCAACAAGTTTGTAGAAAAAAGTTTCTTGCTTTGGTAAATATATTTTTAGTTATGAATTTTAGAAATTAGAAGTGAATTATGGCACTACACATGAGGATTAAACATTTGGGTAGGCGCAATAAATGTTGGTCGAGCGTCAGAAGAGTGTGTGTGGGACGAAGGCATGAAGATAAGTAACACGACGTTGAGCATGTGTGAGGCCTATGCAGCAGGGCCATGTGCGTAGAAGGCAGACATGCAGCCATGGTGAGTGCGCGGGTATGTCAAACAAGGTTAGCACACGGACAGGCACCTTGATGAGGCCAACGCGCGTGTCTGTAGCCTATCACCACCCATCCATTTGCAGCCCCTGTCTTAGTGCTATTTTGAGCCATTGTTTTATGTTTTTGTGATTTTTTAAGAATAAAAGGATTAATTGAAGACTTAATTCTCTTACTTCACGTCAGGAGGAGGTTGGACAAATTTATAGGTTCTGGGGAGTGAAAACATGAATTTAAATTTTGATTCAAAGCATAAATATCAAGTTAGAACTTTAAAGCAAGCTTTGAACAACTAAACATGATTATTTACTAATTTCTTTAAGTAATGTATAAGCTTGATCTTTGATAAGCTTAAGGAAAGCATAAGACTAATTTTAGATAATGCAAGTATGAGCCTAAGCGAAGATTTAAGTCCTAACTAAGTATTTGACCAAAACATGTTTCAGAATTTTTATGATTTATGAGAATTTCATTATTAGCATGACTAAATTATTTGAGTAAAAGGCTAGTATATTATGCAAAAAGTGTTTCGTTGTTGGTGTTGAGTTTAGTCCACAACAACGATGCTGTCGTGAGTGTTGGACATGCCCCACTACGACAAATATGTTGTGAGTATTGGGCATGCCTGATAACTTGTAAAAATACGAGTTATGATGCGTCCTTATTCAAGAGTATTAAGAAAACTAAATGGAAAACACATCAAATACACTTACAAATTATGAATTGTGCTTACTATGCATTAGATGTTTACAATCCGGTGACATTAGAAAACTGTGACTTTTTTATGTTGTCCATTGCATAATTTTACAAAAGATGGATTAATTACATTAAATATTTCTCAACACTTAATTGATAAAGGAAAGAAACCACTTGAAGCACAACGAAACTTTTAAAAGGCATTGAGAATACAATGCAATCCATCGCGTAGAAGAGCTAAGAGTCGAGAATCCAGTGTGACGTATTATTCTTTGATCGTGTTTGAGACCTACTAAGCGTAAAATAGCCGTCTAAGAACACATAACGTGCTTAGTGGGCGACGAGTGTCGAGAGATTATAAATACCTCATTGAATAAGCCATAGATCATAAGAACATACACACAGAGAAACTTGAAGCCAAATTTTTGTCCAGATTATCCAACCATCTCCACTCTACATCCATTTCCAAGTCGAGAAGCTTTGCAAAAAATGAGCAATTTCTGAAAGCAAGAAATTGGGATTGGGATTTATTTTTATTCTTATGTTGTATTTAGTTTCTGTACTCCAAGTAATTGTATTTGTTAGCCCAACATTGTAACAAATTTGCATTATCGTTATGATTGCTTCAAGATTCATCACATCCACGTCTTTGACCTTCATGTTTTATATGTGTAGCTCAATTCATTAATTGGTTAGGAAGTTAGAAATCGATCTGGTAGACGAGCATGATTTACTCTTCATTTTGTTTAACCTTTGCTAAATATTAAACTTGAACGCATCGAAAGAGTACTTTCAAGTAAAGGTAGTCAACTGCTCGAAAACGTAAGTATCTTAGACCGCGGTGAGCAAAGCTATGTAGTAACTTAGAAATAAGAACAAATCGATTGCATTGTCAGTGCATCATTTATATCTTCAAATAGAATATTTGTTGTATCAAGGCACCGAATGATTACTTGTCTTAATTAATATTGAGTCCATGAATATAACCGTATTTAGGAATAGATTAACATAACTTTTTAACCCTGTCTACTGCATAATTCCCTTAACACAACATCTGCCCTACTTTGAGGTTATCTAACGCATTTCCATCCACCCCATATCATTTGGGTAGATTAGATTAATTTAACATAGGTGAGTATAGCGCATAGTTTCAGTCACTCTTTTCTTTATTAACTTACTTATCCAAAAAAGGAGTAACCAATTCACAAGTGTAAATAACAAAATTTCTTATGTTCGACCCTGCACTTACCGGATACCCAATTTAGTTTATACTTGGACTAGGTTAGAAAATTTTTTAACGCATAACTATTATGTTGCATAAGAATCAAATCATTTTCATATATCCAACTCAACACTGCTACCATAACATCGCATCCAGGTTTGTAGTGATCTTATTGAGTTTAATGCTGAAGGGCTCGACGATCTCATTGTGAAGGAATTATTTCATTTTATCCATATCAATATCATAATATGCGGTGCCTGATCTTGTGTTGTTGGGACCAGACATCGAGTTGTTTTGATATGACAACACTTTTGGCTCGTCATCTTCCATGCCTTGGTGGAGTGGGTCATCGACAAGAGCTAAGATGAATGTAATATCTTCAAAATCAAGGTGGAGGTTATGCACATCATGCGGTCGGGTTTCATTCATTAGAGGGGACAAGGCATCAAAGTGATTTAGGTGCTCAAGATCATCTACGTTAAAAATTTCGTCTTTACTAGTTGGATACGTGGGGCTAGACTTGCGTTTTCTCTAGGTGATGAGGAAAGAGGTGGTGGATTTTTCAACTTTAGAAGGAGGCGGTGGATTTTATGGATTGACTGGTGGGAGGTGGGAGATGGAGGAAAGGGGAATTATTGTGAGGTCTTGGAATATTGGGGAAGGAGTTGTTGAGGCTAGTTTCTCCTCTAGAACTACATCTTTGGGTTTCTTATCCCCCACCTTTAGTAGTCTGTGTGAAATACCCGACTTTTTTCTTTGTATTTAAGTTGTTGTTGCAAATTTATTAATAAAATATCAGAGGGTATTTTAGTAATTTTTTATAAAGGATATTTTAGTAATTTTGTTAAGAATTGGTAAAAATTTAATTTTGTAGTTTTGTTTAAAAATAAATAAAATATTGTTGATAAAAGAAAAAGAAAAAGGAATAGGAAAGAGAAAAAAAAAGAAAATAAATTTATTTATTTATTTATTTACTTTATAATTTTATTTTTTTTTTAAAAAAAAGGAAAATTGTTTCTTTTAAAAAGTGTGCCAAGGAAGGGATAAGGAAAGAATCTTCAAATTGAATGGTTTTTATGCCCAAAATTTGTTAATTTGTTAATTAGGCTTTCATTAACCAAATTGAAGGAGAAGAAGAGAAGAAAGGGAAGAAACCCGAGAGAGAGAAAATAATTTTCTGGGAAAATTTGTTTTTGAACACCTTGAAGAGAAATGAGAAATTGAAGCCAATTCTCAACCAAATTGGACGAAATTTATGTCTAAATTGCTTAGAAAAGAGAGAGGAAGCTGAAGCACAGATCAATTTGGAGAAATTTGGCCAAAGAGGCCACTGATTTTGAAGAAAACGAGCTCGGGCGGCTGGAAATTGTGAAAAACAGACCCGAAACTTTGAAAATCAAATTCTCCATCAACACGCCGAATTAAGATCTAATTATTGGAGGTAAGCTAGATTATTAGTTTATTTAGAGTTCTGTAGGAAGAAATTGAAGTTGCAAATCTCGGTTTTAAGCTCGTCGGAAAACTGAGCAACGTGACTTCCAGAGACAAATTCGAGCTATCCACATGGAGTTTGAAGCTAATTTTTTTTGAGGTAAGCAAGTAGACTCATATAGAAATCGTTTGGCATAGGTTAGAGCTTCTAATTGTTAGTAGATTGAGAGAATTGCCTCGGTGAAATTGGGTCACAAAGCTGCCGAAAAACTGGATAAAGAGGAAAAAACATGCGTATATAGGTTCTGTGAAAAAGAAGAACTTTTTATTTATTATTATTATTATTATGATTATTATTATTATTATTATTATTATTATTATTATATATATGTATGTAGTTATATTTATAAATAGTATTTTAGGAGACGTTGTGGACGGTGATTTAAGGATTTATTTTCGTGCCAAGTGATTTAAGGATCGATTCTGAATTTATTTTCAGGAGATTCGAAGATCAAAAAAATTTACAAGTCAGTGATAGCCCGTCAAGTTTGTGAGTGATAGTATTATTTTACTATTTGATATTAAAATAATTATCGGATTGCACGTTTATCGAGAAATTGCAAAATTTTCAGAAAATTTCAGAAAAATCATGTTGTTCATATTTTTCGATATACTTTAAAATGGTAACTTGTTTGAAGCATGATATAAGTTTTTAAGGCATTTCCGGTAGTTTGAATATAATAATATTATATTGACACGTTTTACGAGGCAATGCCTGTTTACGAAA
>JBBPDJ010035243.1:0-16149 GCA_037974625.1 Cucumis cinereus | reverse complement strand
TTGAAATTGAGCAAATAAATTTTCTGATCTTCCTACTGCTATTGCTGCTTTAGAATCTTTCAACTCGCTTAGCAAAATCATCTTCATACCACATAGACATCTTTAGGAGGTCTGGACTTCCTACTGAGTGCATCTGCTACGACATTCGCTTTTTCTGGGTGGTATTTTATAGAACAATCACAATCTTTGATTCGTTCGAGCCACCTTCTCTATCTCATGTTTAATTTCTTCTGATCAAAGATATACTTCAAACTCTTGTAATCAGTGAAGATATGATACATTTCTCCGATCAGATAATGCCTCCAGATTTTCAAAGCTAAGACAACGACTGCCAAATCTAGATCATGTGTAGGATAAATTGCATTCAGGTTTCTATAATTGCCTTGAAGCATAAGCAATTGCATTACCTTCCTGCAATAACACGCAGCCTAACCCTTGTCTTGACGCATCATAGTAAATATCAAACTCTTTCCCTGGCACTAGAAAAGTCAAAATAGGTGTCGTTATCAATCTCCTCTTTAATTCCTGAAAACTCTGATCATACTTTTTCGACCATTCAAATTTTGCATTTTTCTTTGTCAAGAAGGTCAACGGTAATGCTATTTTGGAGAAATCTTCCACAAAAAGTTTGTAGTATCCCGCTAAACCAAGAAAACTACGTACTTCTGTTGCATTGGTAGGTTTCTCCCATTTAACAATAGCTTCAGTCTTCTTCGATTCCACACTAATACCATTAGCTGATACCACATGCCCCAGAAACGTTACTCAATTAAGCTAAAATTCACATTTGTTGAACTTGGCATATAGTTGTTCATCTCGTAATGTCTGTAACACTGTTCTCAAATAGTTCTCATGAGCTCTTCATTCATTGGAATATATCAGTATATCATGAATGAATACTATCACGAACTGATCTAAGTATTCATGAAAAATATTGTTCATGAGATCCATGAAAACCGTTGGTGCATTTGTTAAATCAAATGGCATTACTCAGAACTCATAATGCTTATATCTGGTTCTGAATGTTGTCTTCAGAATATAAGATTCTTCAACCTTCAACTGATGATATCCTGACTTTAAGTCAATCTTGCGAAACATTGACGCTCCTCTCAACTGGTCGAAAAGATCATCGATACGAGGTAAAGGATACTTATTATGTATCGTTACCTTTTTCAACTGTCTATAATCTATACATAACCCTAGCGTGCCATATTTCTTTTTTACAAATAACACTTGGGCTCCCCAACGTGATACACTAGGTCTAATGTATCCCTTGTCAACTAACTCTTGTAATTGAGTTTTTAATTCTTTCAACTCGCTCGGAGTCATTATGTACGATGTCTGAGAAATAGGTGTTGTCCAGGAAAAAGATCAATAGTAAATTCAATCTTCCTATCAGGTGGTAACCTTAATAGATCATCGAAAAACACATCTATGAATTCTCTTACGACAGGGACATCTTAAGGTTTTAGCTTTTCCTTCTGTATTTCTACTATGTATGTAAGATAAGCTATACAACCTTTTCTCATCATCTTTGCAACTTTCATTGCTGAGATTAAACATGTTGGAATAATATTTCGCTTTCCTCCGAAAATTACTTCTGTTGTTCCCAAGTTCCAATAAGTTACTTCTTTCTTATGACAATCCATAGTAGCATGGTTCGTAAATAGAAAGTCAATGCCAACAATTACATCTAGCTCTTTTAACTCAAGGGGTATCAAATCTACATACATACTGACACCCTCTACTAATACTTCACAATCTCTAATTACGTCACTAACCAATACGACATCGCCAACAGGAGTATAGATGATTACATCATCTGGTAGTGACTCTATCATTTTACTCAATTTACTCATAAACATGTTAGAAACAAATGAATGTGTAGCTCCAGGGTCTAATAGAACATGAGTAGGTAAATCACAAATAAGTAATGTATCGGTAATGACGTATGGTGCATTCTCTGCTTCCTACTGAGTCATGACAAATACTTTTCCTTGCTCACGAGGTCGTCGCGCAACCCCTTTATGCTTAAAATCACTAGAACTGCCACCTCCTTCCTCTGAAATTCTTGGCTGACTTGCTGCTTGGGATGGGGCCTGTCGTCCTTCCTGAAACCCTGCTCTCAGCTGTGGACAATCTCTTCTAAAATGATCAGGTTGCTTGCAGTGAAGGCATACATCTTCTCCTTCCAAACACGATCCATTGCGAGCCTTGCCACAACTGTTACATACATTTCTTTCCACAAGACTTGTTATTGAGTCTTGCCCTGACCTCGGCCCTGTCGATGATCCTATTGTCACACCTTTTTCTAGACCCTCTACTCTTAGCCTAACAGATGGCGTGAAGTCAGTAAGTAACGTTCCTAACTTAATGGCTCTCATTGACAGCTTAACTTATCTTACTCTGAAAAAACATGCAGTGCAAATAACTGATAAACATGAAAATAAAATCTTATATACATAACTTGTCACACAGGTGTCCCATACCACCTAACACACTTACTATAATATTTTAAGAACCAAGACATGCATATAAAGAGTTATGCTTATGACCTAACACAAAACTCAAACTTGACAGCACACAGGCAGCAGTAGGTCAGGCTCGAGAATCACGATCTTTAGCTGAAAAGTGAGAAAACATTTGAAAGAATGAGCTAACGCCAAGTGAGTGACAATTATAAACAACATGTTTTCAAAATCATTCATAAACTTGGAAATACTTTAGATATCATACTTTAGAAATCACTTTCTTTAGAAATAAATAAATATTATACTACTGAAATATGTCATAAACTTGCAAAGCAATGTGTTTCTAAACCTTTCATAAAGCAATGCATAACTGAAAGCTTTTTCATAAATCTGAAACTGAAAAACTTTAACAAGCCATTTGTAATCTTTTAACTACGTTGTAGTGGGGAAAATCCAGCACTCCGAACTTCTTTGTCGTAGTGGAGTCATCTCAACACTAACGACAGCGATAACTACGTCGTGGTAGGATCAGTACCAACAACGTCTTTATCATGGTGGAGCTAGCTCAACACGTACGACAACGATACTACGTTATAGTGAGGCGAGCATCTATAACATCTTTGTCGTTGTGAGGCAAATCCAACACTAACGACAACGAAATCTACGTTACAGTGGGGCCAACATCAGCAACGTCTTTATCGTAATGGAGCAAGTTCAACACTCACGATAGTGCTATCTACGTTGTAGCGGAGCCATCACTTACAACATCTTTACCATGGTGAAGCGAACCTAGCACTCATGACAGTAAAATACTATAGTGTGCACACTTAGTATACTAGCCTCGGGCTCAATCATGAATACACATGCTTGTACTGAAATTCTTGTAAACCACTAAAATAATTCGTAAAGACTTTGGGCTTTAGTATTCAATAAAAAATATTCATGAAACATATATCATTCAAATCATACTGGATTTTCATTTAGAAATACTAAAGCATGCTTAAATCATTCTTTACTGAAATCTCGTAAAACGTGAAAATATCTTCGACCTTTAAACATATCAAATCATGCTTACTAGCATATGTAAAATCATATATCATGTATCTACTTATAAAACGTGTAAAATCATAAAGCATGTATGTAAAATCATAAATCATGTATCTACTCATAACACCTTTATGGCTCGAAGAAATCATAAAATTCAATATTTAGCTTTACAAATTTAACTCATAAAACGCGTAAACTCGATAATAATTCAATGAAATTCATACAATACATGCTTTAAAATCAAAATTTAAAATTAATAGTCACTCACAAACTTGATGGGACGTTCTCAGTTCGTAAATTTTTCTCCAATTGTCAAATTTCCTAAATATCGTCCAAAATTGATGGATTAAACTGAGTCGATAACTAAACTCGTTCTTATGTTAAATTTCCTAAATTTTCCCTTAACATATCAAAGTTTCCTTAGTTTTGACAATTTTCCCTCTAATTTGATTCTAATTAAAGGGTAAAATGGGAATTTAACAATAATATACTAATCGGGTTAAGAAAAATGAAGCATTCTGTCTTTCAGTTTCAATGACGGACAAGTAATGATAGTAGGCTTTAATGACGCACATACAATGGCTGACAAAATTGAAACTTCATCTTCAACCTTCCATTTTTCCTCCAATTTTGTCCAGTTTTCCAGCCACAACACTGACAACACTGAGGCGATAAAATTCTCTTTTTCTCGCCAAAATTTGACGTTCTAACTATTCTCAATTAATTACCCATAACATAAAATAAATTACCTCAAGTTATGGCCATCCAATTTGCTCCCAATCCACAGGAATTCAAGCTGAAAATTTTGATGCTCTGTTTTCCGACGAGATTTTCTACAATTTTCAAACTTCAAAATTGTCATTTCTAACTGACATTAATCAAATTAATTGTTACAACAAACAACTTGAAATACAAAAGTCCGGTATTACACCTGTTGACCGATTGGGGGTCCTCTGACTTTGTCTGGGATATGAACTCCCAGAACTGTCTCTTTGATGAGACTAACTAGGAGATCGAGATTTAAAATCCCTTATTCCCGATACTCTAGGTGTAAATTGTTGCTGATCTCGTCCACGGAAACTACTAGTCGCAGAAAGAGCCTTACTAGGTCCCATGTCCTGCCTTCCTTCCTCTAAGCTTGGCTCAACTCCCATAGATGTTTCAATAAGTTGGGAAAAATCCATCCACTTGGCTATAGTTGTCATCGGTATACGGATCTCCTTCTGCAATCCTTTCTCAAACCTTCTACACCTATCAATTTCAGAAGCAACGATAGTGTGAGCATACCTGGATAATTCGGTATGCTTCTTCTCATATTCTGATATTGATTGTGTATCTTGTACCAGTTTCAAAAGTTCATCTCTCTTTGCCTCACAGTAACTACTATGGTAGTACTTATTTTCAAATATCTTCTTGAAGGTCTCCCAATTCATTGTACCAGTGTCTCCTCTCTGAAACTCAATAGTTCTCCACCAGTCTTCTACTTCTTTCTGCAGTAGAAATGTGGCCAGTCTAACTTTCCTCTCATTTAGACCATCCATTACTCTAAAACCTTTCTCCAGTAAATTCAGCCCTGCTTCTGCATCAGCTTGGTCCGTCGAACCCTAAAAAATTGTGGCTCCTACAGCTTTGAGTCGCTCTATTCCCTATTTCTTTTCTGGATATTTGGACATTGATCCAAGTGTTTTCACTAACCGTTGCGTGAATCTAGTAAACATTATGCTCTCTATATCTGTTTGTTCTCTTAGGGTACTAGATTTCCCTTCAAATGGAGATTAGGTAGGATCACGTATCCCTTTCGCTTCCTGCCTACGTTGTATGTTACCTCTACGAGGAGGCATGATTCCTATAATATATCAACTTATTAGACATGTTATAATTACCTCAAAATCTATATGCATTTTACTGGACTCTTAAAATTCTCTTTATTTTTTCCGAACACCCCAAGATTTCCTAAAACTCTAGCTCTGGTACCAAGTTGTCACACCCTTTCTCAGACTCTCTACTCTTAGCCTAAGAGATGGCGTGAAGCAGTTATGTGATCAAAGGTATCAAGTGACATTCCTAAAAGATAGATGTTGTGTTACTAATAGTGATTCAGCTACAAGTATGGTTGTCGGGCGGTTGTCTAATCATTATCAGCATTGGACTCCTGAAGAGAAGTATGAATCATGTAATTTGTCTAAGACTGATGAAGCGACTTTCTGGCATAAGAGGTTAGAACATATCAATATGAAGTCCATCAGGAAGGCAATTAGTGAGGAAACAATACTTGGGTTTCCCACCTTAAGTGTTGATTTAGATATTGTTTGTGGAGAATGTCAGACAGGAAAGCAAACCAGAGTGTCTGACAAAAGAACTAATTAGTGGAGTTCAACGCGAGTTCTGAAATTATTACATACAGATCTGATAGGGCATATGCAAATAAGGAGCTTGGGGAGGAAGAAATATGTGGTTGTGTCTGTTGATGACTACTCTAGGTATACTTGGGTTCGTTTCATCAGAGAAAAATTCGATACTTTTAAGGTTTCCATAACACTTTGTTTATAGTTACAAAGAGAGCAAGTGAAGAACATCATTCGTATGAGAAGTGATCATGGAAAAGAATTTGAGAATGAAGCATTTCATGAATTATGCAGTTTTCAATGTATATTTTATGAGTATTCAGCTCCAATTACTCCTCAGCAAAATGGAGTAGTAGAAAGGAAGAACAGAACTCTTCAAGAGATGTCATGGTCTATGTTACATTCAACGAAAGTTCCTATATATTTTTGGACAAAAGCTGTAGACACAGCCTCACATATTCATAATCGTGTGTCTTTGCGTGCATGTACCTCCAAAACCAATTATGAAATCAGGAAAGGTAGAAAGCCTAATGTACAATACTTTCATATTTTCGGAAGTATATGTTATATTCTTGCAGATAGGGAGTATCTTAAAAAATGAGATTCTAAATATGTTTGAAGGCATGTTTTGTGGGATACTCTACAAATAGTAGCCTTTAGAGTTTTTAATAAAGAAACACATACTATAATGGAGTCAATAAATGTTGTAGTTCATGATCAGCTTACGCAATTACAACTCAAGATGAGGATGAACAAAGTATTTTGACGGATGAAAAAAGGTCTAATGTTTCTAGCTTCTCTAAAGCTACTCCAAATACATCTATGGTTAGTTACATCAGAGATGGCTTGGAAAATTAAGAACATGAATGCATAACTTAGAAATCTTCAAATGACAAAGATGTTGTGTTAACTTCATCAACACATATTCAGAAAAATCATCCTTTAATTAACATAATAGACAATCCAAGTTCTGGAATTGTCACGCGAACGAAAGAAAAGATTGACTATGCAAAGATGATTGGAAATGTGTGTTATACATTTGGTATAGAGCCTACAAGTGTAAAAGAAGTCTAGAAAGATGAATTATGGGTAAATGCTATGCAAGAGAAATTGCTTCAATTCGAAAGAAATCAGATGTGGAAACTAGTTCCTAAACTAGTTGATGTTAATATTATTGGTACAATGTGGGTGTTTAGAAATAAAACTGATGGAGTTGTAACAAAAAACAAGGCTAGGTTAGTGGCTCAGGGATAGAATCAGATTCAAGGTGTGGACTTTGATGAGACATTTGCACCCGTTGCTAGAATGGAAGCTATTCGCTTGTTACTACGCATCTCATGTCTTTTAAAATTTAAGTTGTATCAGATGGATGTGAAGAGCACTTTTCTCAATGGATATCTGAATGAAGAGGTTTATGTTGCTCAACCAAAAGGCTTTACATATTCTACTTATCTTGATCATGTATATAAGCTACATAAGACATTCAATGGACTAAAACAAGCTCGAATGGCTGAATTTCTGATTTTGAAGGAATATTCTTGTGGGAGCATTGACAACACTCTTTTTACAAAAAGGGTGGAAGATTGTTTTGTTCTACCTCAAATTTCTGTGGATGATATTATTTTCGGTGGGTTTCCTTATTCTATGGTGGAAGATTTTGTTCGAGCGATGAAGTCTGAATTTGAGATGAGTATGGTAGAGGAATTAACATACTTTTTTGAATCACAGGTTAAAATAATGTGCTAATGATATTTTTATATCTCAAGAGAAGTATACTAGGGATATGGTCAAGAAGTTTGGTCTGGAAAAAGCACAACCAAAACGGACATCAGCTGTTACACATATGAAGGTGTCTAAAGATGTCGATGCTCCTCCCACTTATGAAAGCACATATAGGAGTATGATAAGCAACCTTTTTTTATCTAACCTCAAGTCATCCAGATATATCTTATGTTGTTGGTATATGTGCATAGTATCAATCTGAACCACGGATGGCTCACCTAGCATCAGTAAAACGCATATTGAAACATGTTTTAGGCACTACAGACTATGGATAATGGTATTCCTTCTATACTAACTCTTAACTAGTAGGGTATTGTGATGTTGATTGGGCAGGGTGCTCTGAAGATAAGAAAAGTACTTTTGAAAGGTGTTTCTTTCTTGGTAATACTTTTATATCATTGTTTAGCAAGAAACAGAGTAGTGTTTCTTTGTCTACAATCGAGGTCGAATATATAGGAGCTGGAAGTAGTTGTACACAACTTGTAGGGATGAAACACGCTGAAGAAGTATGCTGTTGATCAAGAAGTCATGACTGGTATTGTGACAACATGAGAGCAATCAATATTTCGAAAAACTCTGTTCAGGTTATTAGAACGAAGCATATTAATATTAGGCAACATTTTACACAAGAACTTGTTGAAAGTAAGGTGATTACACTTGAGCATGTACGACCACAACACAATTAGCAGATATTTTGACCAAACCCCTTTATGGTGATAGCTTTGAATACCTACGGACCGGGTTAAGTATTTTTCAAATGTGTTTTATTTAAAATGGCTACATAAGGAAGGGAAATTAACTAAGTAATGTAGTTAATTCTTAATTGTTCTGGGATTGGCCTATTTTTTAACTTAGCTTTTTCAAGACATGAGCTATATCTTTGGCTTGGATCATTATGAACTTATAAGCCCAGTAACGTTAATGTTTGCGATTGTATTTATTAAGCATTTGTTTTTCCCCAGGAATTTTTTTTAAAGTTTGATTCATATTGGTATATGTTCCTCTTCGGTTGTGCATTTGTGAGTTTTGCTTAGAAGACGAAGATTGTTGAAATTTTTTAGTTCCTAGTTATTTTAAAAATGGTGTCAACAAGGACAGGATCATATCATCCTGTGATAGAATTAGTTTCTCACTCTCACCAAAATGTCCATGGAGTTTGTATGCTTGGACATTCATCTTCTTCCTTCAAGAAACGGAAGGTTGGATCTTCACAAGGTTCTTCTGAAGCTACTCCAAGTAATAAAGGTATTTTTGTTTCTCAAAAGTTACTGCATGAGACTGAAGTATTTCCAACTGATGTGCATGTAGTTAATACTTCTCCTGAAAGAGGTATCTCTAGTGCTAATGAGTCTGTAACTGTTTTATAGATTAATACCCAGACTCAAACTTTGCATGATTTAGCTTTCGTGTCTATATTATCTGATAATTCCCCTGAACTTAATGGTGCTACCACCAATGTTTTTCCAAATGACCCAATAGTCACTAACATTAAGGTTAACTGCTTTGGTCATGATATCAGCTCTGATCACTCTGATGATAATATGAATAGTGATGATCCTCCAGAGGTTGCTCCGCAAGATGGTGGATCTTGCTCTTTGGATGGAATAGATAATGTGAATGTGGATCTGCCTATTAATCTGGTTGGGGGGTTCTAGTGATACTTCTGATGACAATGTATGTATTGCTCAACTTATCAAGCCTTCTAAACGTGTTACCAAAAAGAACAATCAATCCAAATGCAACACCCTCTCCCAGACTCTCTACTCCTAGACTAGGGGACGGCGTGAAGCAAATGAATCTCGTCCTTGCCTTGACGATCCTCACTGACTATCTTAAGTTAACTCTGACTAAAACAATACCAATAACTTAAAAAGTGCGGAAAACAAACTCAAACTTCACACATAACAGCGGAAACTAAACAAATATCTTCTACGTAGTGCAGCCCATACAATTTTATACAACCCATCTCACTATACTAAAACTTATTTTAACAGTAACATGCATAATTTATTACTAACGTACAATAGTACTAAAACTTCTCGAGTAGCAGACAGACTGTGGTAGGTCAGGCTCTGGGATCACGATCTCTACCTGGAAAGTGGGAAAACAATTTGAAAGAATGAGCTAAAACGCCCAGTGAGTGATGCTTTAATAGAAAATACTTAAAACATGTATATAGCATAGCTAGAAATTATTTGAAAGGTGCTTGCACAATACTTATCTATAAATCATGGTAAAACTATGCATAACTGAAATCATGCTAAAACATGAATATCTGAAAATCTGTAAGCGATGTGTATCAAACTGAACTGCGTAGTAGTGGAGAAACCCAACACTAGCTACGTCTTTGCCGCAGTGGAGTAATCTCACACTAACGACAGCTATATCTACGTCGTGGTTGGATCAGGACCAATGACGTCTTCGTCGAGGTGGAGCCAGCTCAACACAACGATGTTATCCTACGTTATACTAGGCTAGCAACTATAACATCTTTGCCAAAGTGGGGCGAATCCAGCACTCAGGCACCAAATCTACGTTGCAGTGGGGCAAACACTTGCTATGCCTTTGCAATCGTGGAGTAATCTCAACACCATGACAGCGTATATCTACAAAGTAGCGGAGCCACTGCCCACAACGTCTTTGCCATGGTGGGGCGAACCCTCACGCAAGGCAGCGCATACCCTAGTGTGCACACCTAGTATAGTAGCCTCAGGATCACATAGATACACATGCTTAAAAACAAATCATTGTAAAACGTGCAAGTCACATAAAACATATCATCATCTTAAATCATTTCTCAAATCTCCATGAAACTTGCAGTACTCGAAATCATGCTTAAACATCGTTTATAATATAGTAGAAATCTCATAGAAGCATTAAATAATTATAACTCGTGATTTCGAGAAATCTCGTAAAACGTGCAAAACGTGCTTAGGTCCTATGCAGTCAAAATATGCTCAAACAATCATAAAAATCATGAAATTATCTAAGTAAACATGAATAGGGCAGAACATATTATAAAACATGCTTATTTCGAAAACAGGCATTGCCTCGTAAAACGTGTCAATATAATATTATTATATTCAAACTACCGGAAATGCCTTAAAACATTTAAATCATGCTTCAAACAAATTACCATGTTAACAACACTAATAATAATATGAACAACGTGATTTTTTCTGAAATTTTCTGAAAATTTTGCAAATTCTCGAAAAACGTACATTCCGGTAATTATTTTAATATTAAAATATTAAAATAATATTATCACTCATAAACTTGACGGGCTATCCCTGGCTCATAAATTTTTTCGATCTTTGAATCTCCTGAAAATGAATTCAGAATCGATCCTTAAATCACTTGGCCCAAATTACTCGGTTAGAAGTAAAAATCAAGTAAACGCCATTTTTGTTGGCCAAACTCAGCCAAACTTTAACCTAAAGTTCTCAAAATCGTCCACACCAAACCCTAAAATTATAGAGAAGTATATGTAGAAATTTTTCTTGCCATGTGCCATTTCACAACATTTTCGTGTCATGTATCATTCCAAGGAGCTATATGTATCATGTAATTACATATACATATAGCTGGGATATAAACCCTAAACCCTAAAATGGTTCACTACAAGAAACTGGGATATAACGACGCAAAAAATGCGTCACGAACAGAATTCGTGACACATATTTCTCTACCTTGTATCCACTGTCAACGTAGGACTTTTAATGACACCGCAAAAAACACGCCGTTGTTTATCCTTGTGTGACATTTTTTGCGTGTCATTATTTACTATTTAGTGTCATTTTAAATGTCTCGTTGTAACGTTGTCGTCGACAGAAAAAATTGTTATCATTGTGGACGAAATTGGATATTTTCTGTCAATTATGTGTTATTCACGACAATTTATTTACGTCACAGTTTAATTTTCAGTGACATTAAAATTATGTCAATATATGTTCATTGATAACAAATTTTTATTGTTATAAATTGATAGGGTATGACATATTTTTTGTGTCATTAAAGTTCTTATAGCAACACGAATTTCATTATTTACATAACAGTTTATTTACGTCACAGTTTAACTATATTTGACATTTTCTGTTTCCTGTCAAGAAATTACAATTGACGACAAGTAATTGTAAATTTCATTATTAAATAAATAGTGCGAGAAAAGTAATCATACAATCGAAAATGTTCCATATATTCATAATGAAGCGTCAATTTACATTTGAAAGTAAATATTTTTCTTTATACAATGACACAAATGAAAGAAAGGAGAGAAATGAAAAGTTCAACTTAACTTAACAAACTACAACCTTTCATCGTGTCATGCTTCTACGAGTAACAAAGTACAACTTAACAAATGGCAACTTCAACTTCTCCATCTGGTCATGCTTCTACGCTCCAAGCTTTCCTCGAATACCTGAAATATTGATATAAATTAACACATAAGTATGGCAGATGTTCATGCAACACGTTATTTAGAGATCATACATGTACCAAGCGGAGGTCAAATCACACACAATCTAGTTTTGTAAGTCAATCGCATGACAACAACTAGTTTTTCTCATACGACATATAGGTGACAAAAAAGAATCCACAAGACTATTATGCACAACATGAGGAAAGACAAGTTTGCATACTCTTTTATATACCCTAAACCATTTAGCCTAAATGCAAAAGGGGGGTAAAAAGCCGGCAGCAAACAATATCTTCATGAAATTAGTATTCTAACACGTTCGTAACCTAAACCAAATGAT
The DNA here is from genome assembly GCA_037974625.1 of Cucumis cinereus. Classification (NCBI taxonomy): domain Eukaryota; kingdom Viridiplantae; phylum Streptophyta; class Magnoliopsida; order Cucurbitales; family Cucurbitaceae; genus Cucumis; species Cucumis cinereus. Next base: position 3,750 of record JBBPDJ010035243.1, on the reverse strand, counting down.
CTATATGCAAAAGGGGGGAGGGGCAGCTAACAAGATCTTCATTAAATTTATATTCTAACACTTTTTAACATATAAAAGTTGACCTACATGTAAAGGGAAAATGAAGGGGGGGCGAGCCAGTAAACAATATTTTCATTGATTTTCCTAATGAATAAAGAAGTGTGCATATGGAACAATGAAAGAGCCACCAAACAATATCTTTCTCAAATCAGTATCTAACATGTTTGTACCCTAAACCAATGGACCTATATGCAAAAGGGCCAACAAATAATGACAAAAGAAGTGTGCATATGAAACAAGGAAACAACACCACACAATATCTTCATGACTTTCCTAATGACAAAAGAAGTGTTCATATATGGAACAAGAAAAGAGGCACCAAACAATATCTAACATCACCAAACAATATCTTCATCAAATCAGTATCTAACATGTTTTTAACCTAAACCAATGGACCTATATGCAAAAAGGGGGAGGGGGCAACAAACAAAATCTTAATGAAAGTTGTATTCTAACACTTCGTAACCCACAAAAGTTGACCTACATGCAAGGAAGGGGGGGACAACAAACAATATTTTCATGACTTTCCTAATGACAAAAGAAGTGTCCATATGAAACAAGAAAGAGGCACCAAACAATATATTCATCCAATTAGTATCTAACATGTTTGTAACCTAAACCAATGGACCTATATGCAAAAGGGGAGAGGGGACAACAAAGAATATCTTAATGAAAGTTGTATTTTGACACTTCGTAACCTACAAAAGTTGACCTATATTCAAGGAGAGGGAAGGGGGCAGCAAACAATATTTTCATGACTTTCGTAATGACAAAAGAAGTGTTCATATGAAACAAGAAAACATGCACCAAACAATATCCTCATGAAATCAGTATCTAACACGTTTGTAACCTAAACCAATAGACCTATATGCAAAAGGTGGGAGAGGACAACCAAAAAAATCTTAATGAAAGTTGTATTATAACACTTCGTAACCTACAAAAGTTGACCTATATGCAAGGAGTGGGGGGAGACGACAGACAATATTTTCATGACTTTCCTAATGACAAAAGAAGTGTTCATATGAAACAAGAAAAGAGGCACCAAACAATATCTTCATCAAATCAGTATCTAACATGTTTGTTACCTAAACCAATGGACCTATATGCAAAAGGGCAAAGAGAACAACAAAGAATATGTAGAATAGGGGGAAGACAAGTATTCGTAGAAACATAACAATGTGGAGGGGGCAGGTACGATTGTTGAATCTGAAACTCAGAATATCCCAACAATAGGCGAAAGAGAGGCGATAGTGTGTAAATACATTACTTAGTTAATAGATTTATGCTTCAAATACATACCTATTTGCCTCAAACAAAAGCATTTTTGAAACCAAGTCCTACAATAGAACTACAATTTTTGGTTTACTCAATGTCGTATAGTGTTTCACGATATAATGAAGTTGAAGTTTGTTTATAGGTCAACTTACCATTTACGGGCCTTTAACTAAATCCATTGTAAGTAACTGAGTGCATTGAATTACGAATGTCTTATATTACTCAAAAAATTTTAAAAGCATTACATAATGAGTATGTATATAGAAATGTCTTAAGTTACGCAAGCAAAATAATACACTAGATACGTAGTATATATACAAATGTCTTGTGTCATATCCAAAAAAACATAACAAAATACCATCAAACAAATCCTACTTAAGTCTACGCGAAGAATACATAGGTCCCCACAAATTCAGTTCACTCGAACCTAACGATATCTATTTCTTCTTGACTGTAGGTCGATGGTGCACTTTGGATCTGCACTCAGAAAATATGAGTTAGATGCATACTTTCTTATGCTTTAGGGTTAAACTAAAATATAGAACAAATACGTACTATCTCAACAATCGAATGTTGTTGGACAAAATTATATCACGCATGAAACGCATGAAATAATACCTGCACTCGACAACGCCAGACTGCTTCGAACCCTGTAGACACAATCAACACAAAATTTGTATATGTTTGCAATCATGAAGTTACACTAACCAACAACCCTATTCCATCAAATTTCCACCTCATATACCTTGATAACTTTCTAGACTTGTATCTTTTTCTTACCAATTTTAAAAGCCCTATAAAGTTTTGAACGAGTGTAAATATAACTTCAATAAAGATAGTTAAAAACCATATACGATAAAAAACTTAAATTGATGAATCTAAAGGTCGACATACATTTTCACAACAGCCATGATGTCGCTGTGAATTTGGTTTTTCAATGGATTCACCCAATATGTAAGACCCCTCGTGTAGTCTATCGCCACTAAACACCAATGATTGCTATACGTTTCACAGATGTGTCAATTCATGCATATACTAAAGATCTTGTACTAACATGATATTGTTTCAACTAAATAGTTACTAGACATATCTTGGATTATATGGAACCATTAAAACCAAATTATGGTATGTCCCTAGCACTCTAGCACTTAGGAGTTGTGGGCGAGTTTCCTTGTTTGTACCCAACAAGATTGATCTAGCATCACAAAACTTATATACTCCTAATCTTTTCGACTTCTCAAGCAGTTTGTAGACGTACCTACAAACATGATATAAACATCAACTTCAGCATCATCAGACATACTATTGCACAAAAATCACAAGAAACTTACATAATGTATGCATCGATACAAGGAGTCAATATCGGACGCATGTTGCAAAAGTCACGCAACACCTCTAGGAAGATATAACATTTTCGCTGCACTCCAAATAACTCAGCAGGAACATTTATTTATATTTTCGAGCCTATGTACTCGAGTTCTCTTAGCAAGCATCGTAGTGCTATAGGTGCATTTTGAATTGGTGTTAATCTAGTAATGCCAAAACTGATGGGTGACACACTTCTTCTCTTTATTATAAAATCGCGAAGTTAGACAAAGTTCTACATATTCTCTAAAATAAAGTAAGTAAATAAAAGTAGTTTACATTTTCTTCCTGCAGAATGACCAACTCACGCGACCATAATGATTGTGATCCTACCTTTTGTGAGAGTATATGTATCCCTTTTTTGTCGGGTACATAGATGGCACACTCACCATCAACCATAACATCCACATAAACCTTCACGAAATCACCATCTATGTCGTAGTAAAAAATAATTCCTGCACCAACCACTTTGTCTACGGTTCCAACTGCCAGGAGACATGAAGTCCCATCTTACAAAAATAAGTGGAAGTTGCATTCCACAAGTCTTTCATACCATTTACCATTTTTCGAAAATTCAAAAGTACATGAATGACATTGGTACTAACCTTTACAGTCTTCGAAGATACCGGTTTTACATCCACATATTCCTTTTCATCTCCAACCTACAATATCACATCGTCTCCCAGACCCTCTAACCCTAGCCTAGGAGACGACGTGAAGCCAGTGAATCTTGTCCTTACCTTACGATCCTCACTGACTATCTTAACTTAACTCTGACTTAAACAATTCCAATAACTTAAAAACTGCGGAAAAACAAACTTAACACAAAACAGCAGAAATTAAACAAATATCTCCTACATAGTGCAGCCCATACTGTTTTATACAACCCATCTCACTGTACCAAAATTTATTATAAAAGAAACATGCATAATTCACTACTAACGTACAATAGTACTAAAATTTCTCGAGTAGAAGACAGACTGTGGTAGGTCAGGCTCCGGGATCACGATCTCTACCTGGAAAGTGGGAAAACAATTTGAAAGAATGAGC
>JBBPDJ010035222.1:0-16168 GCA_037974625.1 Cucumis cinereus | reverse complement strand
ATTAATTAATAGTTTAGTTTAATTAGATTTAATTAAATTAAAACTATAGGTTATATGAGAGATATTCATTTAAATATAATTGAAATGAAATATTAATTAAAAATGATTTAATTAATTTTTAAATTAATTAATTAATTAAATTAAATTAAATTCAAATTAAATTAAAATGAATTAAATTAAAAATTAAATAACTCCCATTGGGAGTTATTATTTGGAAACGTGGAGTCCCACGTTTTTCCAATTTTTCTCTAATCTCCCCTTCTTCATCTTGAAGAAGGGAAAGAGCAGAACGGTTCTTCGTGAAAGTGAGTTTTTGAAAGAAAAAAAAAACCTACGAACTGCAGAAAGTCTGCAAAAAAAAAAAAATAATATGTCTCTCTACTATTCTTAAAAAAAATCCCAAAAGAATTTTTCCAAATTGGGTACCACAAGTCAAACCTCAATTATTCAGAGGATAGGAGATGTTCCAACTGGTGGTGGCTACAATTTGGAGTTTTGTAGTGAGACGACAACGAGAGCAAGTTTATTTTTCCTCTGCAATTTTTTTGTATCTAGAAAGCATGCTTAGCCTATTTAATTCAGTAAATAGTTTCTATATTTTTGTAGTGTTCCTGTGACTACCACAGTTACCTGATTGCCCTCCTGCTATTGTATAGTCTGATTCCTAATTTATATATAGTTTCATGTTATTGTGTTTATAAAAGTTCAGAGATGCATACAAGTGAAAATCATTTTTAAGAAAAATTGATTTAATTTAATTTAAGCGAATTAACTTTCTGTATACAAATTTCATGGTAGGGATTATTTGATGTGATGATCATTAGCTGCTTTACGTTAGTCATTAGTCTATAGAGAAGTTGAAGACATACCTTGTCGTGAATTGTCAGGTCTATTTTGTTTTTGTTTGGTGTTCATTTCGCACCAGATTTACCAACAGCCTTTAATCGGTCACTTACCCTTGATCACGTTTCCCTTTTATCTTTTTTCATAACCTTAATATTTCTTTAAATTAGTAAGTTAAATGAACGTTAAAAAAAGATTTAATGACCATGAGATTCGATTCTGTTAGTATTCTCTAAAAAGTAGTTGAGTTTTGTTGATATCTAAGATTTTGTTTTTTGGTTAATATATTGTTCATTTATTCAAATTTGAATTTCAACCATTTATATAATAATTCGTAACAACTTACCACTACAGTGATTACCGTCTTAAAAATCAACATGCAACACTAGCATAGGTTGTGAAAAAGGAATTTTTAGTTAGTTTTTGAGTTTCAGACCTTTGATGATGTTGTGCAACTCTAGTAAACTAACAAACCTGTGCAAACCATTATTCGTTTGACAAGGCTGTACAAGTTGATTCAATGAACAAGGTTATTTGTTAAATTTTCTTGAAGGCCTTAGAGGGAGATAATGAAGAGCCTTGAAATAGTTGCACCTGAGACAGGACGTTGCGGACAACGTTGAAGTAGAGGAAGCATGGCTGGTTAAGTTAGGGAACAATTATGTATGTGTCGTGACGGTGTTGAGGTTGTTCGGCGCTTCGTTATGAAATATAATGTTATTTGAGCAAAGTCGTTTGGCACAACCGAGTGGTTTAATCGGATTGAAGAGACAAGAAGAAAATGAGAAGATGAAGATTAAAAGTATGTTCTCTTGGGAAAAATTAGGGTTTCGAGAGAAGATGTGGGGATTGGATACGTTTTTGGGTAGTGTGAGATTTGATGGGTTTGTAGGTTGTGGTGTTGATGAGTAAGTGTTTGGAGAAGTGTGATTCAATGATGGTGTATTTTAAATTTTGGAGTGATTGTATTTGCAGGGTTAATGGTTTATTGTTAGTAGAGGCAGTTTAGACCATTTCGTTTTTTTTAAAATTTTCTCGTTTTTGTCATTTTAATAATTTTTTTTGCTATTCTTACAAAGTCAACGTTGATATTTGCTATTATTTGGTCGACCCATAAAGAAAAGCTCTTTAAAACTCAAATTAGAACAAAGTACCATAGCTTCAAATAGATAACATCAAAGTGAGAGAGAGGGAAAGATGAGGACTTTAACTTCTTCACCACACCCTCCGAACTGATTCAACCCAAAGATGGTCATTATATAGGTTGATGGCAAGAGACAAACCAAACAATATAGCCACAATCTCACAGGCTTCTGCTTCAAAATATCCAGGCCGAAACAAAGCGTGTGTCGTAACAAGATGACCACCAACATCACGAACAACGACTCCTAAACCAACGACTGATCTACTAGGATGACATGTTGCATCAACATTCAATTTAAGACTCACCACGACAAGGAGGGCACCAACGAATGTTCTCCAAAGAGATACACCTCTTATCACCACTCACAGACACAATAGAACCACCAACAACAGCAAGGGAAGGTAAGGAGCCCAATCTGAGAACATCATCCATTCCACTTTGGAGTCAATAGATGCATGGGGGCACCACAATTAGCTCTATTTCTATCCTCGCACATAGCCCCACATGTAATACTAAACTTTAAAACTCAAAATTGTTCTGATTTCAAGAAGCCCATACCAGAATCCCATGGACAAGTTTGGTCAAAATGCCATCTTCCATCATCATCGGTAAGCATCTCATCTATAACCTTAGGTCTCTTTTATAATTGAATAAAGACATCGACTTCTGTTTCATAATCATCACTACAAGAAATTTGACCTTTAATGTCAGTCGAAAACTTACATTACAGATATACAATGCTGGACAACCAACCAACATGGAAGAAGTTGTTATTAAAGATATACAATGCCGGTCAACTTTTATGTTGGTTTTCGATCAACGTTATAGCTGATTTTAATGTCAGTTTTTCCCTAACATCAAACACCTTTACTAACAAATTCTTCAATGTCCGTCACAAAACAAAAATGAAATGGATTGTCTGATAGTAAAGATAGTTACTAGTTTCCTTTTTGTCATTACATGCCCGATATGAAATGTGATACATTGCACACTTTAAAATATCAAATCCATTTTTAAAGTTATACATATATATATGGGCCAACAAGATAAATGAAAAAAATAAAATGTTTCGTTTTGAAAAATAATAAAAAGTTCTAAAATTATAAAAATGGCAAAATAAATTTTAATTATTAATTATGAACTAATGATTGACCAAAATACCACTAACTAATCCCAACAATCTAAGATTCAAATCCTAACAACCCATATTTTACTACTATTAAAAAACAAATATTTTTAAATTCTAATATTTCTAAAATTCAAATCATACCTATCAAACCTTAACTATATTCCTATAAACAATTATTATTAAAAAAATCTAGTAAATATAAAAAAACATAATATTTTCAAAATAAATTACGTTTTAAAAAAACCTATGAACCAGAACATTTAAATAATTATTAGTCCCCATCCTACTAATACAAATATGAACACAGTATCCTAGAAGTGTATACTAAAATAGAAATAACTATGAGTTTTCATCCTACAAATACAAATACAGTAATCCTACAAATACAAATATATTGTCCTAGAAAGTGTATAGTTAGAATTTCATATAAATTGGGAAAAAATTTTCAACATGATCAACACCCTATGATACCTTGTATTTTGACAGTATCCTAGAAAGTGTAACAAATACAGTATCCTAGAAAGTGTACCAAATATATTATCCTAGAAAGTGTAACAAATACAGTATCCTAGAAAGTGTAACAAATATATTATTCTAGAAAGTGTAACAAATACAGTATCCTAGAAAGTGTAACAAATATATTATCCTAGAAAGTGTAACAAATATAGTGTCTTCGAAAGTGTAACAAATACAGTATCCTAGAAAGTATAAAAATTATGTGCATATCGACTAAACAAAATACTTTGTATTTGCATGCCTTGTATTAAAATAGTTTTTTTTTTTCAAACTAGGATAGTCTTGCATGTTTTGATTGAATTGTAACTCTTCTAAGCTCTTATAGGTATTTGGCAAGTTGTATGGTGTATATTATCCTTTATCCTTAAGTTTCAAAGAGGAATAACTATCTTCTCCTTGCTTCCATCAATGTTGTTTTCATTGATTGTCCCACCCAACCCTAAATTTATATCGGTCTTCTTCTACGATATGAAATTTTGAAACTCAGAGACACAATCAACAATGCCAAACCCTAAAGTTTTCTTTGACATGAAAGTAGGTGGCAAACCGACTGGCCGTATCACGATGGAGTTGTACGCCAATGTCACTCCCTGCACCGCTGAGAACTTTCGTGCACTCTGCACTGGTGATAAGAGAGTCGACATAAGTCGCAAATTTCTTCATTACAAAGGATCTTTGTCCATCGTGTGATCCTTAATTTCATGTGTCAGAGAGGTGATTTCCCAGCAAAAAATGGCACATGAGGTGAATCGATCTATGGTTTAGGGTTTAGTCGATGAAAACTTCATAACAAAGCACACTATTCAGCTAAAATATAGAATATATAATAAATATTTGTAACTATTTTCCTAGATTCAGACCTTTTTGTAAATAGTGTGTGATCAAAATGTCCCTGAGGGAAACCGTAATATTTAACAAAGATGGTAAATTTGTCGAACCATGCCCTGGGAGATTGTTTCAAACCAAAAGATATTTTTGAAGATTACAAACCTGGTGGTCAAACTGAACTTAAAAGCCCGGAGGAGGACTCATGTACACTTCTTCTTCCAAATCACCATTTAGGAAAGAAATTTTCACATCAAATTGATAGGGAGGTCACTCTCCCTCTAAAGATGGCTAACATGAAAGAAGAGTTCATCCTCAAAGAAAGTGTCATCCATGGACACGAAATACTTTCGAGAAGGAGGATGGTAACACATGTAGCTCCGCTGGTGCAAAGGACAAACACATGACTGAGCACAAGAAGCAAATTTAGTGTGGTTAGGCCCATGACGTGAACAAAGGCAATGCACTCGAACACATGGAGAGGAACATCAGGAATAAGCCATGTGGTAGGGTAGAACTCCTTGAGACATTAAAGAGGTGTTTGGAGGTGGAGGACCTAAGATGACATTCTTTTGATAAGATGTGCTGCGGTGAGGACTGCATCCTCCCTTAAGTAGGAAGAAAAAGAAGTAGACAACATGAGAGAGAGAGCAACCTCGAAGAGGTGGTGGTTTTTTTGTTCAGTCACACCGTTCTGTTACAGGGTATAAGCACTAACTCTAGTAGACAATCCTTTTAGAGGATAGAAAATCTCGAAGAGAATTACTCAAGGACTCACGATCATTATCGCTAGCAAAACCACAATTTTGGCATTTAACTGTGTCTTTATGGTTGTGTAAAATTGTTGAAATATTGACGAGACACAGATTTATCAGTGAGGAGAAAGACCTAGGTGAAACAGGTATGATCATCAATAAAGGTTGCAAACCAACGTTTTTTCGAAGCGGTAGTCATCTGTGCAAGCCTCCAAACATCACTTTGAATAAGGATAAATGATTGGGTAGGTTTGTAGGGTTGAGACGCAAATGAGACTTTGTGCTATTTTGCACGAATACACACATCACAAGACAAAGAGGAGATATCCACTTTAGAAAATAAATGAGAAAATAGATATTTCATATATTGAAAGTTTGGGTGACTAAGACGAAAGTGCCACAATATACAATCTTTTTCAGATTAGAAAAATAAGATGACAATAGACTATTGCTATAACAATTCCTAGAGGAAGCATCATCATTAAGGAAATAGAGTCCCCTACTTTATCTGGCAGTGCCAATGATCTTTCCCAAGTATCAAGTGAGAAGACAGCTTGACAATGTAGATTCTAGTTATCTTACGAATAGATAGTAAGTTGTAAGATATCTTAGACACTTGTAACACATTCTGTAAAAGAAGACCATCAAAAGGAAAAATATGACTCTTGCCCGCACATGGGAGATTTGATATAAAATGTTTAGAAAAGGATCCAGTTTATTAGTCTGCACTTGAAACTAGTATCTAGGGTTTCTTCCCATCAATGCTAATAAGACTAAAGGATTCAAATGTACCTGATTGTGCAATGGCTCCAATAGAAGTAGTAGGATCACCTCGACTCCCTGTAGGGGTTGGGAGTTGTGAAGTTCTGACTGATTCACTCATAAAAGTCCTACTAGAATTATGCTTGTCATTTGGAGGACATTTCTTACCATTTGATGGTCGATCATGTAACTTCCAACAACTTTCTTTTGTATGCCAAGATTTCTTACAATGTTCACACACCGATACTGGCTTTCCATCTTGCTTTTCACTTTAAGAACTTAAGGACTTTGCACTAAAGGCTATAAAGTCAGTACCAGAAACTGTCACGATGTTCATTGCACTTGTGCGATCTTCCTCTAACCGAACCTTAGAACATACCTCCATCAATGAAGGAATAGGCCTCTTACCCAGTATACGACCACGAACTAAGTCAAACTTGGAAGTCAAGTTTGTAAGAAAATTATATACACAATAATTTCCTCAATTTTGGAGTACTGAACAACTCTACAACGATAGTTCAAGACAATCTCTCAACACCAGTCCATCTTCTGCCAAATCAAGGACAACTTGTTAAAATATGAAGTGACATTCATTGTTCCATGCTTGCACTCATGAACCTGCTTGCGCAGAGTATAAAGACGAGATGCATTCTGTCTCTTTGAATATAACTTCGGAATTGTATCCCATATGTCTGGAGCAGTAGCAGCATACAACAAAGATTTTTCAATTTAAGGTTCCATATTGTTAATTAACAAAAATCGAAGAAGAGAGTCCTCGCCTTTCCAGCATCGCTCTTAAGGGTCTCTTGGTCTAGTTCTCGGTACTTCTCCTGCTAGGTACCCAAATTTGTGACGTCCCTCAAAGGCCATCTTAATGGATTGAGACCACGAGAAATAATTTTGGCCATTCAATTTCTCCCCTTCAGTTATACCTATGGAATTTCCTATGGAGCCACATAAATATTTGTAGTAGTTAAGGTAGGAAAAGAGATTACTGGATTCTTTGAATACATCAATAAGACTGTGGAGTTTGTTCAAGCACCTAGAGCTGCCCCAAGAGCAGTGATTTGTTGCTAAAAAATTGTCTGAAGATTAGTCAACTATTGTTGAACCATTACCGGAGATAAACTAACCAAAACTTGATGTTTATAACTAGGCGACGTATGATGAGAAAAATTCGATTGTTGCGAGAAGCTTGTTGGCGTTGTAGGGAATTTGCTTTTGTGGTAGGCGGACTACTCACTAATCTCATTTTCAAGGTGTATGTTCCGATTAGGGTTTCCATCAAAGGTTGTGGTGACCCTAGAGTTGGATGGGTATGCAAGGATTGAAGATATCGATCAACATTAGCTTGGACAACAGCGACAATATCGATAGCAGAAACAATGTGGCTCTGGCAACTATTTCGACGCCGGTGGCAGTTGAGGGCAGCAGCTGTGGTTGAGGCAGGGCTAGTGCAAAACTAAAGTTATCTTGCACTATTTGGTTTTCGCCAATGTCGGCTAGGGTTTCCTCACCACGCTTTGATACCATATTGAAAAGAAGAAGACCAGGTATAAGTGAAAAATCTTACTATAGGGAGAAAAAACCACGATAGAAACTGTTCTTATTATTTTCTAATAATCAAAAGGGTATAATATGGAAGATTATATATAGGCTATAATAAGCCCTAAAAAAAAAGGAAATAAAACTAGGGTATAATAAATTAAACAAATACCCTTAGGGCTATAAACATTCCACTAGCCCCTAATTTCCAATAAAAATATGCATTGAAGTTTAACAAAAACCTATTGCATTAGAGTTAATAACAATAACTTCTTTCTTTACCTCATTGTCAAAAGATTATATTTCATAAAGGAAGTAAGAATTAAGTGACCAAAAATGAGAATTCATATTCATGTTTTGTGTGGTGGGGTATATTATTATGGACATAAACCATAAACACAATGCTAAAGGGTTACCTGTGACTTAAAATTAAAATCTTGAAGTAATGTTTAGAAAGTTAGACCTGAAATTGATAATGCCTCTATGTTGCCCTCCTCCGCCAATCAACAAAAGCACCTAAAAAGTGTTTGTATTCAATGTTTAACTAAACATAATCAAGCCAAATAAACAAGAAAATGAACATTGGACTTATAAATTAAGTGCATTGTACAATAGTGGGTCTCCATGTCTCACTAGGCTTCGGTGAAGAAAATCTAAACCGAATGGAAAATGAAATTTCATAAGTCAGACAAATATTCGCATTATAAAATATGTTTTCTCCCATAGTTCATCAAAGCTTGCTCAATATGCAGAAAATAAGTCAAAGTTGTAAAGAGAAAACTAAAATGAATCAATATCACAAGTTCAAATAGAGAAAACCAAAACTAAAACAAGTGAATACCAATCAAGATTCCACTTTTCATTCTCTTATTGCCAAAAAGCATAAGCACCAAACAGAGTTAAATAAAGAATAGCTCACAAAGACGTAGTATGATGGCATTGAGATTAACAAAATGCCCTAACTTGCACAGAAGAGAGGATCAACGTTCAAAAAGAAAATAAATTGCATAGGTTGTTAGAAGTCGTACAATTCATCAACATAAAAATCCAAATAAGAATCACCTTTGAGCTTGTAACTTAAACATTCTTTTGAAATTAGAATATTGAAGGGCTGACCATATATATAGCATTTTTTTAAGTTTCATTTGGATAAATGGCAAAAATGTGGACAGTTACTAAATGGAATAATTTAAATGGAAAAAACTACCCCTACTTTAAATTATAACAACCTACAAAATATACAATCCCACCCAATTTTAAAATACCCCATCATTGTTTCACACTCCCCAAACCAACAACCAAACTAATAACACTCTGCCCAAGTAACAAATCCCTAAAAATACAACAGAAACCATCATTAATTTGGACTATTGAAATTCATTCTCTTCATCTTTCAGTTTTCATTTTTGTTCGTCTTGAAACTTGCACCTCAAACAAAACTCCCTCCTTCGTTTGGTTTCTCGTCGAAAGCTTCGACCGAAAAACAAAAATCCCTTCATACGATTTTCCTCAATAGGCTTCTGCTTCTGCTATTTGATCGAAGGTAAACAACTATGGAGCAGACGCAGCTCCTTCCAGACCAGACGCAACTCCTTCCAAAAACAGACTTCAAAAAGCTCTATAATAGAGCAGACACATATCCTTCAAACAAAGACAACCACAACGGTACTAAAACGAACGCTTCCATCGATTTTTTCTTTCTGAAAAACAGTGTGCATGCTGGTTTTTGAAGAAGATGAACTGTAGTTGTATATTGTTTCTGTGATTATATATAAACATTCATAATTTATAAATGAAGAAATAGAATATATTTTTTAAATTTAAAATCAAATCATCTATCTTCCTAAGAAACAAATCTAACGTTTGCTGGAATCTAGGAAACAGTTTAACAAACACATATTGCGGCCATTTTTTTATTTTCTGTTATTTTGGGATATTAATTTAAATTAGAATTAAGGTTATGGATAAGAATATAAAAGAAGTTAGGTCAAGTGAAAGACTAAAGTCTGCTGGAAATTTTGGTGTAAGAAGAAATTCATCAAAAGGACCAATAGACTTGACTATCGACAACGAGGTATGTCACAGCACAAATATAACCGAAGGAGTTATATTAACATATGCATGTTTATAACAATGATAATTTGAAGTGTATACATAACATGAGGCAGAGTACAGAATGGCTGGAGGACAAACAAGTAAACGAAGTTCCAAAAAAACAATGAAAAGAAAGCAAGAGAAACAGCAACCAACAGACCCACCAGTTCAGAAAAGCCAAGAATAAAAAGTCTAGTATCCATACTCTGTTTGCACATTCTTTACACAATATAATATCATAGATATCTAATTGAGGATATACAGGTTTTGAAAAAAAGAATAATGAGCTATGAGCTACGAGAGCAAAACCTGTCAGATATAGAAGAGGAAACATCCTTTAAACAGTACAAGGTATAAAATACGTTTAAACTACATTGTATTTGATAGTGGGTTTATGATTGTTTACCGTATGAATATAAGATATTCCCTTTCCCATGAATTAAACTGTATTTGCTTGTTTTCATACGACTATTTACCAACTTTCAATGTCAAATCATAGGATTCTTCACGTTTAGAAAATGAAACACCAGATGAAGAAAAACTACAAGAAGAAGCAGTAGAACAACCTGAAGATAATATATCACATAATCAAGAGAATAATACAGAGATAGAGGAAGACTCATCGAATGATAGTAAAAACCAAACAGCTAAAAATAAGGGGGAAAAGGTACATCTTTAGATTTTTCAAAAAATATTTTAAAACTAATAACATAAATAATCCATATTTCTTGTTTTAATGCTTGATATAATGGTTTTGTAGGTAAATAGAGACTTACCAAAGGACAACAGCGCTAAACCGTTAAGAAGAAAGGGCAAGGCCCCTATGACGGATGAGAAGACCGAGGTATTATTGAAATAATATATTCTTTAATTACACTGTAATTTATCATTATCAATGTGTTTTTCTTATTTTAAAATAAAGGCTGAATGGGTTTTCAATTAGTGCATTTGCTATGTATAAAAATTACTGTTAATATTGAGTACCTGAATATTATAGGATTATTATATGTTGACATTGAGTAACTGATTTTTACTGACTCAAATTGTGCATATGTTTTTTACTGTCTGGAATTATCATGTGGTTTGTTTTAATTGATGATTAATCCATTTTGGTTTAATGACTGCATTTTATAATGCAGTATTTAAAATTCACATTATTGGCCTTGTTGTTTAGAAGTTTAAGAAGACTGTTTATTTTGCTGTCTATTGTTAATCAGAATTCATAAGTGAAAAGGTCCTCATTAAAATATTTTGAATTTCTTTTAGGAACCTGTTTATCTAATGTGCTCGGGAAAGAGAAATGAACCCCTAAAAATTAATCTCTAGACAAAGAGCACTGTGATAGATAAATTTAAGGAAAACCTAGGGAAATTATCGACTGCTAGGTTTAGAGATGAGATTTTTGGCCATTTTTTAGACTTCTCCATTACAAACCAATCATCCCAACTTCTACTGCACCTAATTCAAAGAATGTGCAAACTCAACTTCTTAATAAAAGGAAAGGTGTTGAAATTTGAATTGAGAGAATTTGCTTTAATAATTGGACTTAACTGTTATGAAATCCCAAAAACAAAGAAAGATGACCTTAAGGGGGAAGGTCATCTAAAAAATATGTATTTTGAGAATTTGAAATCGGTCACACGACAATATTTAAATGTAATGTTCAATGTCAGTAAAGCTGGAACACACAGTGACCGTTTGAAAATGGCCAAGTTATATTTCTTAGAAAGCTTGTTAATCCCAAAATAAGAAAATCTACAGATTGAGTGGGAACATATCCTAATGGTGGATGATGAGGCATTCTTTGATAGCTACCCGTGGGGGAGGGTAGCGTTTGATCTTCTATTAGGCTTTATGAATAGAGTTGTGACCAGCAAAGGTCAAACTGGAATTGCAATGGGAGGATTTATCTTCCCAATCTTGGCGTGGGCATACGAAGTAATTCCAACATTGACCAATCCACCGAACGTTTTTGCACGGAGGATTTCAACAAAAGTATAAAGAATAGTTAACTGGACTGCAGACACACAACCAAAATGGAAGGACCTTAAACAGAAGGTCTTTGATTCACCCACGATATGTGTATTTCTCTTAATTATTTTTTCTTAAATACTACTGTTTTCACCCACGAGAATTGTAAAATAAAGTGTTAATTATATTTTTGTCCAGCTTGAAATATGCTCGTTGATAGCGACGGAAGAAGAATTGAAGATGCCTTACAATGCTCCATTTGTTCAAGAAGAAAAGAAGATTGTAAAAGAGATTGAAGAAGAATTGAAAAGAAGTAGACCAAGAGAGAGCGTTGTAAATCTCTCTGTCAATAAAGAACAATTATCTTGAATGGACTCAAAATCAATCAAACATATTGTATCAAGAATCAAAAAATCCGAAGAAATGCTGAGTCTGAAAATGAATGAAATGTTTGTTTTGCTCCAGAATGTTCAGAAAATAATGAACCAGAAAATAATGGATCTTCATAAAACATTTCAACAACTAGTTGGCATTATTGGAAATCAGAATACTGGAAGGGACAAACCATCCACTAGCAATGTCTTCATGGTAAGTAAAATTATAATACAGTGTATTTTATATTTTATAACAGACAACCATTGACTCTTTATTTTAACCAGGGACCAAAAGAATTTGAGCAGGAACTGGACAAGATAGAAAAAGACCAAGAGGAGAAAAGGGAAGAACAAGATATAGATTTGGATTCAGACGTGAACAAAATTTCCAGCAAAAAAAACGAAGATCATGATGACGATGGAATGGAAAATCCTAGTACAAAATCTGCCAGCCAACACCAAGAACAATAGTCAACAATTTTATCCAACAAAAATCCAAAATCGTCCACTGGACAATATAAAGGATCAAAATACACAGTACTTCATTATCAATTTTATTTAATTTTGTTTCAAAACTTTATTTTATCTAGTCTAAATGTTGAATAATCCTATAATAGGATCAACAAGATGCAGACGAAGAAATAAATCGAGTCATCTGTTCAATTGATGAACAAGAAATATATGCAGAGCTTGAAAGGTCTAAAACCAAAGCATCAGATAAAAGGGTAAACGTTGATCCCATAAACTATTTATAAATGTTATCTAATTGATGAAATAAACTATTTACTAAAACTTTTATTGTTTCTTACAGAATAATGACTGTTTAAATTCGACGACCGATATACTTAGAAAAGTTAAACCATCTATACCGCCAACAAACAAGCAAAAAAAACAACTAAAAAGGTATTATTCCTGAATTAAATATGATAGAAGGTCATGATTGAATGCATTACTAAAACTTTTATTTTTATTTTTTGTTATTTATAATTAGAATGGTAAAAGAAGACAGGTTGTCAAACATCGATGATAAGAACCCAGCCACTAGGGTAATCCTTAAACATGTAAGGTTAACTAGTGTGAAAATCAATTATTTATAATTAGTATAAATCTGCTAAATTACATTCAACATGCATGCATATCTGTAGCTGAACACTAGCAAGGAAGAACTCTTGAAGATCGTTGAAAACAAACACGAAGGCAAATGACAGGAAAATGGGACAAAATCGAGAGTGGAGAAAGTTACAGTAGTTGAAAGTTCAACAGATGGAATGTGGTTACAGGCCGCAAGAGGCAAGATGCCACCTGAACTCGAAAAAGATGAAAATTCTCCGCCACACATGCCATCATTCAACCTGCATTTAAGCCAAGCATGAGACCACTGCACAACTCTTCAAAATACAAAGCTGTGAACTTATAAATTCTTAGTTTTTAGGAAGTTGATTGTTAGTGAAACTATTGTTTTGTTATTGACCAAGATTTTATATTTAACTGTCTTCGTATGATCTTTTTATTAACGAAAAAAATATGTGAACTGGTTTCTGAAGACAATATTTGTTATTGATATATTTTTATCTTTCGTGAATCTGTACTTACATTTCTTTTAACCTGTTTTGAAAATTAAGGATAATACACAGTGTTGATGGATGTTAGACAAAACAGAAATCTATATGGAATTGATTCCATAAAATCAATTTGATGCCAACAATTTATATAGTGTAAAACTTTTAAGATCCATTTGAAGAAAATTTAATAATAATTATGAGTAAGTCTTACTATTGCCTTTATGTACTCACAAGGGATTTGAAAACGTCATTTATTAAAATACAGTGTATCTTACTTAACACTTATGCTCATACTTACTTCTTCTATTGATTCTTATATTTAATTACAGTGTATTTTAATTAATATCTTTCCAACATATTAGTTCTAACTTCTAAATCAATCAACTAGAATGACATTCGAATTTTCAAAATATATGAGTTGCTACCAGATCGTTTATTATCAATAATAAAATTACTGAAATACTGTGTATTTCATAATGTACCTACCAAAGTACCAATACTGAAATACCACCGAAGTGTAGTACATCAATTAACCAACAAATTGTACCTATAAAATGACCAAAACCCTAAACTACGAACAATAACTAACTGATGTAGACCTTAAATGACATTTAAAGCTAGCCTCTTTATATTTGAAAAACATAACGTAAAAGGGGTTCTTTACATGCCCTACAATTGTGACCTCTGCCACCACACCTACTACAACGAACCGTGCCTTTCTTCTCTAAGCAAGAAGGAATCCTCTTTTTCTTCGGTCTTCCAATTACTGGACATTTAACAGGGGCGGAAGGAGTCCATCCTCTCCAACTGGATGCATATCTCTAATCTGATCTACATTACCAATTGAACGTGTTTCCTTCGTATATAGGATAACTAAATTCGAAACATGGTAGAAATTATTAGTGTACATAAGCAAATCAAGATTCCTATTAGACAATGCTATGCATGCATGGGAACAAGGTATCATATCAAGGTCTCATTGGCGACATGAGCACGTTCGATCCAAAATATTTACAACAAACTGCTCCTTACAGTGATGAATTTCAAATTTATGTTGGTTAATAGGATATATCTGCAAAATGATTTAACAATGTAAGATCAGAAATAATGTCTAATATAATGGTAAACTTATAATATTGCAAGCTTCACCACTTACATTCATTGCTCGACTATCCCTTAATGCTTCTCGAATAACATCCTCTGCATTATAGAGAGTTCTGTTCGATGAAAACTCCATTTAGTACGTCGTTCATAAAACCATCTTTGAACCAAAGAACAAATAGTTTCAAGGAGGCTAATGATAGGTAATTCGCACGCTTCTTTCAAGGTATTATTCATACTTTCAGATATATTTGTAGTCATCAATGAGTACCTCTTCTAACTCATGCCTAATAGATGGAGAAAGTCCATCAAGTTGTCTCATGTAGTACTCGTACTCCAAAGGTGTATATGCTCTTGCACACTTGTGGAAAGTGTCCTCCATTGGAATAGACTTGTCGTTTTTCTTAAGATTCTTAAACAGGTGGTGCACATAACCCATGTTCAGCTTATTCATACACCGCATTAAAACCATTCTCTAAACTTTTATGTGCATCACTAACAATTACTAGATCATTGCGTTCTCCAAATGCAGCTTTCAAATTACGAAAAAACTAAGTCCATGACTGATCATTCTCTGAATCAACAACAACAAATGCAAGAGGAACAATTTGAGAATTACCATCAAGAGTACAAGAAGATATTAATGTACCCAAGTATTTATTCTTTATGGTTGCACCATCGACAGAAATTATTGGTAAACAATATTTCCACGCATCTATTGAAGCAGCAAAAGCCATAAAATAATACTTAAATCTTCCATCATCATCTGATTCTTTGAATGTATATGTTTCTGACAATAATTATATTTATCAGAAACATATTCTATATAGGGGATGTATTATCATCAAATTGAATTTGTGAATTACACTGTATTTGATGAAGTACGTACCTGGATTGTTATGAATTAATGCAGAGGAAAATGATCACAGCATTGCATACGAAGCCTCCGTTGTGTCCCTAATATAATTGTTACAACAATTTTTTTAAGGTAAAAAAATAAAAATAAAAATAAAAATAATTTTTGCTTTATAAAAACAAAAAAAAATGGTTTTATTTTTAATATATATTTATTTATTTATTTTTCTATTTTCTATTTTTTTTCTTTTTCCTTTTCTTTTCTCTTTCTTTTTCTTTTCTCTTTCTTTTTCTTTTTTCTTTCTTCTCTCTTTCCCTTCGTTTTCTTCCGGCGCAGACCCCCCTCCCTCACGCTGCAACCAGTCACCGTCGGTCGTCCCAGTCGATCGCGACGCCGTACGCTTAGCCCGCCCACGCCATCGCACGCTCAGCCGCCTTGCGCCGCAAGCCGTCCGCATCCCAGCCGCTGTGGCACTTCAGATCTCGCGCCGCACGTCACGCCAGCGCCGCGCTTCAGATCTCGCACCGCCCGCTGCGCTACCCGTCAGATCGCATTCTTGGCGACGCCACTGGTCTTCTCGTCCGCCAGCGCAAAATCCAGCCGCAAGCCGTGCTGGATCTTCCTTCCCAAGCCGCACCGCCACTGCTGTGAGCCGCGCCACCACTACGTCGAGTTTCGCCGCCTTTCTTGG
>JBBPDJ010035202.1:0-16176 GCA_037974625.1 Cucumis cinereus | reverse complement strand
ATGCATGTTACTGTTATAATAAGTTTTGGTACAGTGAGATGGGTTGTATAAAACAGTATGGGCTGCACTATGTAGAACATGTTTGTTCAATTTCCGCTGTTTTGTGTTAAGTTTGCTTTTTCGCATTTTTTTTTTAGTTATTGGAATTGTTTAAGTTAGAGTTAAGTTAAGATAGTTAGTAAGGATCGTCAAGGTAAGGACGAGATTCACTGGCTTCACGCCGTCTCCTACGCTAGGGTTAGAGTGTGTGGGAGAGGGTGTGACACAACCTTCACAAACAATTCAAATAAGTTGATCTCTTTCCTAACAAGTTTGCGCAAACTGTTGTTTCGAAAACTAATTTAAGTACCTGACGTGAGTTATGGAGACGAAATGTGAGACGGCCGGACGAACAAAGTGAGGGTTTTCGAATGTTTGTGGGCATTTTCGAGCGTGGTGGGCTATCTATGGTTGTCGATTTCTGATGAAGTGAGAAGGAAGACGAAGCTTTCTCAAGTAGGATGAGACGATCGAACGAAGAACAAAGAATGACGACAGAGAACGAAGGCGACGGAGAACGAAGAATTTTTGCGCGGGTTAAACGTTGAGGAAGAAAAGGGAACGAAGGAAGGCGACGGGTTTGTTGTGTGCGACCGAATGAGAAGAACGAATTGAAGAAGAAATTAAGGGTTTAGGTTTGACGCGTGTTTTTAAATTTGACCCACTTTACTTGACCGCTAAAAACTGTCAAGCCCTAAAATTTACACTTGACAGTTAAAATCCGTCAAGTATTGAAAATTTTCAGCAAAAAAATTCAATTTTTCCCCTTTTCTTTATTCTTGACGGTTTTTAACTTTACTTGACAGTTTTGTTAAAACCGTCAAGAATTATAAATTTCAAAGTGTCAAGTATTCCTCTTTTTGTAGTAGAGATACTGCCACTACCAATCAGATCAACTCATCACATAATTCAATTAGTTAACTCATCACACAATTCAGTCACTTCATCTCATAACAGTTAACTCATCAGATAATCTATTCAGTTAACTCATCACTAACAGTTAACACATCAGATAATCCATTCAATTAACTCATCACTAACAGTTAACTCATTAGATAATCCATTCAGTTAACTCATCACACAATTCAGTCAGTTCACCTCATAACAGTGTACTCATCAGATAATGCATTCAGTTAACTCATCACATGTCACACCCTCTCCCAAACTCTCCACTCTTAGCTTAAGAGATGGCGTAAAACCAGTAAGTAAAGTTTCTAACTTAACTGCACTCACTGACGACTTAACTTATCTTACTCTGAAAAACATGTAAATAGAATTTTTAGATACATAACTGGTTTTCACAGGTGTCCCATACAACCCAACACACTCGTTATAATATTTTACAGACCAAAACATGCATATAGAGAGTCATGATTATGACCTAAACAAACTCAAACTTAATAGCAGACAAGCAACAATAGGTCAGGCACGGGAATCACGATCTATACTTGAAAGTGAGAACACATTTGAAAGAATGAGCTAACGCCCAATGAGTGACAATTTATAAACAACATACTTTAGAAATCATTCATAAATTTTGAAATGTTTTAAATAACATACTTTAGAAATCACTTGCTTTGGAAATACATAAATATCATAATGCTGAAACATCTCGTAAACTTGGAAAAGCAGTGTGTTTCTAAATATTTTATAAAATAATGCATAACTGAAATCTTTTGCAAATAATTTGTAACTGAAAACTTTAACAAGCCATGTGTAATCCTTTAACTATTTTGTAGTGGAGAAAACACGACGCTCCCAACGTCTTTGTCATACTAGAGTCATCTCACCACTAACGACAGCAAAATCTATGTCATGGTGAGATCAGTATCAACAACGTCTTTGTCGTGGTGGAGCTAGCTCAACACTCAAGACAACGATACTACGTTATAGTGGGGCTAGCATCTATAATGTCTTTGTCCTAGTGGAGTGAACCCAGCACTAATGACAACGAAATCTACGCTGCAGTGGGGCCAACATCAGCAATGTCTTTGCCGTGCTAGAGCAAGCTCAATAGTCACAACAGTGCTATCTACGTTGTAGTGGAGTCAGCGCTCACGTCTTTGCCATGGTGGGGCGAACCCAGCACTCATGACAACGAAATACTCTAGTGTCCACACTTAGTATACTAGCCTCAGGCTCAATCATGAATACACATGCTTGTACTAAAATTCTCATAAATCACTGAAATAGTTCTTAAATATTTTTGGCTGAAGTATTCATTAAGAAGTAGTTATAAAATTTAGATCATTCAAATCATACTGGAATTTCATTTAGAAATACTAAAGCATGCTTAAATCATACTTTATTGAAATCTCGTAAAACGTGCAAATATCTTCGACCTTTAAACACATCAAATCATGCTTATTAGCATATGTAAAGTCATAAATAAAGCATCAAATATTTTATATAACACATTCTTAGCATGAAAGATCATAAACATTCAATATATTTTACTTAAGAAGTTTCCCTCGTAAAACGTGTAAACTCGAGAATACTTTAAAGAAATTCATACTATACATGCTTTAAAATCATATTTTAAAATTATAAGTCATTCACAAATACGACTTTGATCCCTTGGTTTATAGGCTTCTCTTATCGCCGTTTGTCTTCAAAGAACTCAAAATTTGGTTAATAAGGTATAACAAATGGTAGGTGGCACATGATTGGCCTTTAAGTGTGTCATTGACATGCTGTGTAGGTAGCAACTCATGAACATAGGTGTGCTGATATGCTTAGATGGGCGTTTATGGGCTTGTTCTTGGTGTGAACATCCCTATTTTTTTACAACAACCTACACACCAAAAAACATGTCTAACTTAATCAATTCTTAACCAAATCACTCCAAATTTCTTTCATAAAACTTATAAGGGACATCTTAACAAAATAACCTAAGAATTTGGAGCTCAGAAATTCATTGAATAGATCAGAATCTAACTCGAAAGCACCCTTACCCATATTCAACAGTTTCCTGCACAACAACAAGCTCCCTTCAATTCTGAACATTTCCACAACAAATTAGCTCTACCATCCTTCATCAAAGTTGTAAATAAGCCTTATAGCTTACTAACCTCAAAATGGCAGCTTCTACAATTATGGAGCTTTAAAACATTAGATTGCTTCAGATTTGCCCGAGTTTCTATCAAGCTTTCAATTCTCCTCTGCTTCATCACTTTAATTTACTCAGATTTCTCCAATATCTAACTTTCTTCTCCAACAACACTCTCTATGAAATGGATGAAGGAAGGATGAGGTTTTGCTCGTGATGAAGAGTTCCCAAACCCTCCTTCTTTTAATAAAACAAAACTCACCTCAACCTTTGTATTGACCAATCACAACAAAACATTTCTCCTCCCTCTTTTCTCAATAACAATATTTACCATTAACGCTTAAATAAATTTCTTTTTACTTAAATAACTTCAAATAAATTTGCTTGATTTTCCTTTACCACTTAATTGCTTAGTCATTCCTTAACATCATCGTCCTTGGTTTCTAATTAATTTCTTGTTACCTATAGTAACTTTTATCATATAGGTAAACCAAAAATAGTATCACCATTCATCCACATACTTGTAACCATAAATTCACAAAAATTCCTTCAAGAAACCTTCATCATCCAAGTGCAACAGTAAATTCTAACACAACTTGAAAAATACAACGAAAGTTCGGGGCTTACATCACATACTCATCACTAAAAGTTAACTCATCAGATAATCCATTTAGTTAACTTATCACACAATTAAGTGAGTTCATCTAATAATAGTTAGCTCATCACATACTTTAATCAGTTAACTATCTTATAAACAATCTTACTTACTGTCGAGGATCCAGATGTAAACCTCTTACCTCAAGTTATGGTCTAAAAGATGGCTTAAAATTTAAACCACAGTCAAGTCCTAAACATAAAATATTTAATTAATAATTTCTCATAAAAATTATTAATAAAATTCAACCTTACTACCTTTAACCTTACCAATTTGTCGTCGAAGTTCCAATGAATTCTTAGGAAAAAACCACCAATTAATCCAACAAATAATCTCTAAATTATCCTTCAAAACAAAGTTAAACTACCAATTAAATATTAATAAACTTTAAGTTTATCTTTCAGTGGGTATCTAAAAACAAACATTAAAATACCTAAAATAACCCAACCAAACTCACCCAACAAATACCCATCGGTGAGCGGTGCGCGGAGATCAGCACCGCAGAGAACAACAGTGCAAACAACAAGACGGCTGGCGGCGGCTGTTTGGAAGGAGATAGGGAGTGGCAAATGGATGACGCGGAGACGAGGCTGGAAAACAAACAGCGACGCGAAGGGGTTGGCATTCGTGGCTTCGTGCAAGACGGTTGGCGACACGTTGCCAGGCTGTTACGTGAGATGGAGGGTTGCTGGTGGTCGGCGAGAAGAATCACATGGAAGAGAGGCGGTTGCAGCACGTCTAGATGTGAAGAAGATGAAGAGTTAAAAAATTTTAACTTGCCATTGGAACTGAGGAACCCAAATTTATTATTTATAAATAAATAGTATTATTAATTTATAAAGAAATAATAATAATCTTTATTATTATTTATTTTTCCCTTTTTTCAATATTAATATATATAACAACATATGAACTCCACTTTTCTCTCTTCATTTTTTAAATAAATCAAATTTTCTCTCTCTTCATTAAAAACATCTTTTGACCATTAATTATATATAAAAGATATACAATTCACTTTCTCTAACCAATTATTACATGTTCAATTAAATACATATACGCATATATACATATTTATTTATTCAAATTTCCACCAATCATCTTTTTTTTTTCATAAACTTCCAAATTAGTTAACTAACATCCCAAATCAATTCAGATACCAACTTATACTTAATTAATTCAAGATAATTAATTTAAGATTAGCTCAAATTTGGGATGTTACATTCTTCCCTCCTTAAGAAACTTTCGTTTTTGAAAATTCTAATTCTCAAACAACTCTGGGTATCGTGCTCTAATGTCATCTTCTCGTTCCATGTAGCCTCTTCAACTAGGTAATTCTTCCATAACACCTTCACTAGAGCAATTCTTCTATTACGTTGCACTTTCACTTCTCTTTCTAAAATTCCAACACGTTGCTCCTCATAGCTTAGATTTTCATTCAATTGCAACGATTCATAATCATTAAAAACTCGACACACGAATCTATTGCATTAAGGACTATAAAACTCCTCAAGCAAAATCCCATGACACACTTTAGTCTTAAAAAATTCACACATAACTATTAGATTCTTCTACGAACGAGTCTTGAAATTTCTTTTTTAAATGAGGTGTCCAAAATACTTGGATACTAAAGTATCAATCAATAGAAAAACATTTTCATAACCTCAATAAATGTGACTAATTTTTAAAAAATAGTTCTTTATTCATTCAATACTGAGAATATTAATCTTCCTTAAAGTTTGTCAACATGTTATCCATGCAAGGAAAAACATATAGGTCGTAACATTTCAAATCCAGGATTCTGATTCATTCAGAACTTCATGGCTTCGAAAATACATTTGCAACTTTGTTGCGCTATCATCTTCAATTTGTATCAATTGATACATCGAGTTTTTTTTTTCCTTTTTTACTCAAATCGGTAGTCTTGCTAGTTCAAGTTTCCAACTGGTGTACCAATGTCAAAATTTCTTAAATTTTGTTATTGTCTTTAATGATTTACCACTTAACATAAAAAAGACGAGTAAAAAAAATATACCCAGTAAGTAATCCTCCTATAAGGGCCTCTTGGGTGAACTGTTAAACGCTTTTTTATATAGCCATAATGTACCAATCATAACATGGAGTAGGTAGTGATCCCGAAGGAACACAAAACTTAACATAGGTAGTGATCTCGAAGGGTCACAAAACATAGTGTAGTTTGTGAACCAGAAAGAAAACAAACTATAAAGTGTACATAGCCACTCAAAAGATTAAACAGACACCATTAGTCTTAGCATGCATTCGACAATCTCATTCAAGCATAATGTCAACACCCATAGCTTTTCAACGATTTTCAACATACACATAATGTTCTTGAAATGCAAAGCACTGTATATCATTCTATCAAACAATAGCATGCTTTTAAGATACCATATTGTTAAACATGTTCAACTAATTTTCTAAGTTTTGAGTGTCCAACTTAAGGAGAAGAATCACTTTTCTTAAAATCACGGTCTAATCTTGGCTTTAATATCTAGTAACCTTTAATAAAATCAGTCTCTTCTTCTTGCTATCTTATCTCAATAAACTTTAATCTCGCACCTATGTATGTAACTTATTGTAGATTCACTAATCTCATTCTTCAAGGTAAAGCATAACATAATTTCTTGAAGTCTCAGTCGAACAACTATTTACTAAGTAAAATTTAATTTCTCATCCCTAATGTCTTAACTCTGTACACAATTCACTGTGCTTAAATATACTTGAACTTAAACATGTGCTTAGTTCCCCTTTAGCACCGCTACGTGGTAGCATTTTCTAACAACCACAACCATTTTCTTTAGGTTCTCAGTCACATAGACAGCCCATGCTATTCAAGTTTATACAGGCAAGGTCGTGTACATATAATTGTAAAACATCAAATTAAGAAAACATACTTGACGAGGACGAAGGATCCGTATTGATCATGAAGACATATATCATAGACTTGCATTATAAGCCAATTTATAGAACCTAAAACTTAGGCTCTGATACCAACTGTAAAGCCCAGACTTTTCCAACTTAAGCTAAGGTCGTTACTTAAATAAAAATTATCTACCAATCGTTCATAACTTACTGAATTCATCATACTATAAAAAGTGCAGTGGAAGCATTTGTCATAATGGTCATAATAGTCTCCAATGGTATGAGCATGGGTCCTTCTTGTTCTTCGTCGATTTTCTCTTACTTTTGTTTGAAAAATAAACATGGAAATGGTGAGTATATAAAATACCTAGTAAGGGACCCACTATTGATCTCATTAGGTGAACTGTTAATTTTCTATTAAGCATATATTATGTGTCATATCAGTCTAGTGATCCCATATGAGCACCCATGTCAGTTTAGTGAACCCAAAGAAACAGACAAATCAGTCTAGTAAACTCGAAGGAACACACGTATCCGTCTAGTGAACTTAAAGGAACATATCAATCTAGTGATCCTAAAGGAACACCCATATGAGTTTAGTGAACTCGAAGGAACATATATCATTCTAGTAAACTCGAAGGAACACACATATTTGTTTAGTGAATCCGAAGGTACACACATATTTGTCTAGTGAACCTGAAGGAACACTCATATTTGTATAGTGAACCCGTGGGAACACACATACATACATGGTATATTAGCCAATAGATAAAGTTAACAGTTACCATAGTCCAAAAAATTCATCTCAGTCCAAATCAGTCATAAACATATCACATAAAATTTAATCCACATCCATAACAAACCATAATCAAATCGGTCATACCGTCAATACCAATCAGATCATCTCATCACATAATTTAATCAGTTAACTCATCACACAATTCAATTGATTCATCTCGTAACAGTTAACTCATAAGATAATCCATTCAGTTAACTCATAACTAACATTTAACTGATCAAATAATCCATTCAATTAACACATCACACAATTCAGTCAGTTCATCTCATAACAGTTAACTCATCAGATAATGCATTTAGTTAACTCATCACACACTCATCACTAACAGTTAACTCATCTGTTAATCCATTCAGTTAACTTATCACACTTTTCAGTCAGTTCATCCCATAACAGTTAACTCATCACATAAGTCAATAAGTTAACTATCTCATAAACAATCTTACTTACAGTCGAAGATCCAGTAGTAAGCTCCTTACCTCAAGTTACGGTCTAACAAATGCCTTGAAATTTAATCCCCAATCAAAGTCCTAAACAGAAAACATTTAATTAATAATTTCTCATTAAAATTATCAATCAAATCCAACCATAATAACTTTAACGTTACCAATTTTTCGTCGAAGTTCCAATTAATTCGTAGAAAAATATATATGAATTAATCCAACAAATACTCTCTAAATTATCCTTCAAAACCAAGTTAAACTCCAAATTATATTTTAATAAATTTAAATTTTATCATTCAATTGGTATCCAAAAACCCACATTAAAATACCCAAAATAACCCAACCAAACTCAGTCAACAAAAACCCACAAATAACTAATTAATTAATTCAAGGTATTTAATTTAAAATTACCTCAAATTTTGGATGCTACATGGAATCTTGGCTATTTTTAAATTAACTCAATCCAAACAAAGTCATCCAAATTGTAACATCCCAAAATTTAAGATAATTTTAGTTTAATTATCTTGAATTAATTAAGTATAAGTTTATTTATTTGTTTTGATTAAGGATGTTAATTTAATTTAATTTGGAGGTTTGTGTCGATCACGTCCGATGGCCACCGCCCACAGCTACTACAGCCGATGGGTTTTTGTGGGTGAGGTTGGTAGGTGAGTTATTTTGGATATTTCTAACTGGATTTATGGATACCCATTTGAGTTAAATTAAAGGATAAAATTAAAGTTTATTTAAGAATAAGTTGGTATTTTCTTGTTTTTGAAGGATAAGTTGAAGGTTTCTAGTTGGAATTAATTCGTGAATTTTTTCCTACAAATTAATTGAATTTTCGACAGCGAAATTGGTAAGATTAAAAGAGTTAAATTGATTTTAATTAATAATTTTAATTGAGAATTATTAATTAAAGTTGTTTATGTTTAGGGTTTGATTTTAGAAGTAATTGGAATTAATTGGATGTTTTCTTGGTTATTGAAGGTTGAATTTGGAGCTTTATTTATTGGATTTAATTTACAAATTAATTGAAATTTCGACGACCAATTGGCAAGATTGATTAAAGAATTAAATTAAGAGAGATAAGTAAAGTTAATTAATAATTTTTAATGGGAAAATTATTAATGAAATTTTATGTTGATTAGGAACGAATTGTGTAATTATTGTCAAGCCAAGAAATTTTCAGTAACTTGAGGTAAGGGATTGACTGTCGGATCCTCGACAGTAAGTAAAGATGTTTATGTGACAGTAAAGATGTTTTTGTGACAGTAAGAATAGTTATGTAACAGCTGAATTAATTGAGTATGTGATAAACTAAATTAATTGATTATGTGATGAGCTTAATTTGTTATGTGATGTGTTAAAGTTGATTTTAATTAATAATTTTAATGGAGAATTGTTAATTAAAATTGAATACGTTAGGATGGTTTGCAATGGAAAACCTATGAGTTTATGTGAAGATATGTTAGGACAGTTACAATGCACAACCTATGAACTAAAGTTGATTTTAATTAATAATTTTAATGGGGAATTATTACATGTTAGGACGGTTTTTTATGAAAAACCTATGAGTTTATGTGATGATATGTTATGACAGTTTGCTAAGAAAAATCTATGAGTTAAAGTTGATTTTAATTAATAATTTTAATAGAGAATTATTAATTAAAATTGAATAAGTTAGGACGGTTTGCTATAAAAAAAACCTATGAGTTATGTGATGTTATGTTTTTATGGTTTAATATGAAAAAACCGTAAAGCATGACAAATAAATATGGAATGTGTATGCTTATATATGATTTGGATGAAGAATGCATGCTTTTCACTATGGTACCTGTTAACTTTATCTATTAGCCAGTAGACCATGTATGTGTGTGTGTTCCTTCAGGTTCACTAGTAACATATTTGTGTTCCTTCAGGTTCACCAGCTAGTGATTTGTGTTCCTTCGGATTCATGAGCCAATTATTCACCAGCCAGTTTTTGTCCAAAGAAAGGTTCTTGTCCCAATGGTTTTGGTTGTTCCTCATCTTCCTTATCATTTGAATCTACGACCAAACGCAACGTCTCAGCCTGGGTAGTAGGCTTAAAAGCTCGCACAAAACCCCTGATTTTCTTCCTGAGGCCTCTAACAAACCTTTCAGCTCGGGCCAACTCTGTAGTCACCATCTCTGGAGCAAAACGAGACATTTCATCAAATTTCTGATCATACTCTTCCACAATCATTTGTCCCTGCTTTAAATCCAAGAATTCCTGTCGTTTCGCATCCTTGAGGTTGGCAGAACTTCTCAAAGAAGCACTCCTTGAACTGTTCCCACATAATAGCATGGGGATTTCCACCCAACCTTTTCAGCAGACTTCCACCAAAAAACGGTCCTGTCTCTAATCTAAATACCGCGCACTGTATTTTTTGGTTATCAGGACAATTCGTGTATCGAAAGATATCTTCAATCGATGACAACCATACCTCCACTTTAGAAGGATCGTCCAGTGATCCATCGAACGTCAGACGATCATACTTTCTAAAATCCCTTAGATGCTTCGCTTCAGCTAACAGTCGGTCTGGCAGATCGTTCTAAACAGCTGGTGCGGCTTGAGCTTGAGCAGGAGCTGCTGGGGCTTGCTGAAACTGTGACTTAGCTGATATCATAGTCAAAACAATTCTTTGCTCCATCTGAGCCGTTAGAGCAGCGAAATCAACTTGTGTGATAGGTACGGTGGGGTCTACAGCCAGCGCAGCAGGTTGTCCTTGACTAGCTCCTCGTCCACCCCGTCCACCTCTCCTGGCGCCTCTACGTGGCGGCATTTCCTAAAAGAAAATCATCACACACCCTTAGAAACATAAATACAAAAGAAGAATTCATGTCAATTCGGTTCACTCAGGCAGTTTATAAGCGTAACAAACAGCTTAAAACAAAAAGCGTACTTGGCGGGGACAAAGGACCACAGTGACCATAGGGACCCAAACCATAGACTTACTCTGTAAGTCAGTCTATAGAACCTAAAACTTAGGCTCTGATAACAACTATAACGCCTCAAATTTTTGGAAACTAAATGGGTCGTTACTCAACAAGATTCATAAAAAAAAAAACATTTAAAAACCAAAGATGAAGAAAAACAACCCTTTTCATTTAGAAACATACTAGAACAAGCTATATAGGTAATTCCAGTGTTAGAAAATAGTGAACAAAATCTTGAAAACGCGACTCTGAAGGAATCCCTCTTGTTTCAAACAAAATTCAATAAGAACAACCACAAGTTTAGAAAAGTAAAAGAAATCCATAAAGTTTCAGAAAGAATATAAATCTCAAGCGCGGAAGCATCATCCATGTGGTCCCTAGGGCGTGGTCACTGGCCTTTGTCCCTCTCCAGCCTCCCTTTACCTTTGCTTGGAAAACAAAACACACAGACGGGTGAGTATATAAATATACTCAGTAAGGAACTCTCTACTAGCTCCACTAGGTAGCAGTTGTTTCTCCATTAAGCCAGTACCCTGTTTCACACAGTAATAATAATCCACTAAAGAAGCCCAAAACAACCAAAACGCAAGGGTCAACCTAGGGAAAACGGTGGGAACACATGCATAGCAGCCTAGTGTATCGTCGGGTCGCGTGCCACACAATATAAAACTTGTCCCACTATAGAGTACTACAAGTGACTTGTAGAAAAAAACATCATCTACCCTAGCCCAACATACAACACTAGCCGATAGTCATGTTTTTAGGTATCACATAGTCAAAGAGCAGTACCACACATGCTAGCTATTCTTCACAGAATTAGCTATACCATAAGATACAAAGTTCACACAGCATATATAACCTAGGTAGTATCGTGCTAGTCATAATCTAATAATAATAACTATATTATATGTTACAAAGTCCACACATCATGTATAACATTGATAGCATAGCGTTAGTTGTTAAGTATCTCAACAATTTTACCCTTTGTTACAAAGTCCACACAAGATATATAACATAGGTATCATTGTTCCAACAACATGCATAACAACAACTATACCTACGTTACAAAGACCACTCAACATATATAACATAGGTATCATTGTTCCAACATTATGCACAATAACAGTATTACAGTACAGTTCAGTTATGCAGTCCCATAAGCATTCACATATAACTTTACTTTCCAAAGTACTGCACACATCAGTAATATAACAACTTAAGAGTAAACAAAAATACCGCATTAACTTAAAGATTCACACTCTCCATGAGTTGGGTCGCAGGTCTGTAGGAAACCCCTTACCTCCAAATCGATTGAAAATTAGAATCTCTCCAAGAAGATCCTCGAAAAACACCCTAAACATAAGAATAGAAACAATCAACAAACTTGGCTAAAACAAGAATGACAAAGAACCATTAGCCTTTAATCCAAACTTACTTAAAGATTGCTCGAAATCGTACGAACAACACTGAACGATGCTAAAATTAATACAACAGTTTGTTCCTTATAACGGTAATTAACCAATATATTTCAAGAGTTCTCCAAACAATTCTAATGATAGCCCAAATTCTAATTAAGAACTCTTATACAAAATCCAAGATTTCTTACCAAACTCACCCAATCCTCCAAGAAAAGGCGGGAAAGTTTGGCTCGACGGCACCGCGACTCAAGAATAGAGATGCGAAGGCGACGACAACAGTTACGGCGTAAAGCAGAGGCGTTAGATCTGCATGAGAAGGCACGACGTGGAGCAGACGTCGTTGGATCTGAGCGAGGTGGCACGGCGCAGAGCAGCCGACGCTGGATCTGAGCGAGGCGACAAGGCTCGAATCTGGCGTGAGGTGAGGAGGCGCGAGCGGCTCGTCAGCTTGAGGCGTGCAATGAAGGCGGCTCGTCGCGACGTTGACGACGAAGCAGTACGTGCGGTAGGAGACGAGCGACGCGAGGAGGCGAGCGACACTGAGAGGTGTGCGGCGCTGGGAGAGAAAACAGAAACGGAAAGGAAGAGAGAAAAAAAAGAAAGAGAAAAAGAAAAAGAAAGAGAAAAAGAAAAAGAAAAAGAAAAAGAAAGAGAAAAAGTGAAAATAAAATAAAAATAAACTAATAAATAAAATAATAATAAAAGTTGTAATAATAATAATAATAATTATTATTAATATTATTATAACTATATTTATATATATTATTTATATATTTACCTAAAAAAATGGGTTGTTATAGTTCCTTTTGGATCACTAGTCAATTACTTGAGTTCCTTTATGTTCACTAAGATATTTGTTCCTACTGGAACACTAGACTATGTAGCACATGGTATATGTTTAATAGAAAGTCACCAGTTCACCTAGCGGGCTTAATAGTGGGTCCGTTACTGGGTATTTTTATACTCACTCTTTTCATGTTTATTTTTTTTTCAGGCAAAGGTAAAGGAGAGCTGGCAAAGGACAAGGACTTGTGACCATTTCATTGGAGACTAGTTTCTCAAATGCTTTCGTTGTATTTGTGTTATATGAGATGAATGATTGTTATACAGTCTTTATGTTAAGATTATTACTACAAGAAATTCAGTATTCAGTGAAAAAATTTTAGTGGAGGAGGTAAATTTTATCGCTAGAAGTTTATTTATAACGATGCGAAAAAAATGTGTCACAAAAAATTATTTTTAGCAACACAATTTTAGTTCGTGTCACTAAAAAGATTTGTCACATGTCACTAAAGATTAATCACTTTTATCAACAATCATGCATGTTGCTAAAAAGTTTTCAAAAATTAATGTTCCCCCTTATTTTTTATGTCCCTCCTATCATTTTCATTAAACAAAATAAACAAATCCCTATTTTCTTCCATTCTCCCAACCCTCACCTGATACCTTCATCTCCAAATCCTTATTTTCCCTCATTCTCTCCAACCCTCACCCGATACCCTCATCTCCAACACTACCCACGGCCACTGACTGCGATGGAGGAGGCTGACGAGCGAACGACAACTGACGACGGCTAACGATGCAAACGACGATGGATGATGCAAATGACACAGACGACGGCGAACGAGTTGTTACTAGACAAGTAGCTACTGCAGGTGCTTTACCAATCTTAACCTGAAGACACACATCTATTTCTATCGCGGAAACCCTTGAGCATTCATGGTCGGGTATTCATGTCACTGAGTATTTAGGTATCTTGAACTTCTAATTTCTATGGTGGAACACACATCTCCCTTTGTTCTATTCATATTTTTCAAGAGCCAAATAAATGCACTATTCTTGTTCTTGATGGATTCAAGATTTTGTATGAGACAAATAGAGGGAAAGAGTATTTCCTACCTCCAAGCATGACCTCGTTGACTTCCGACTATGTGTTTAAATTTGTGGAAAAGTGATGAGTTTGAACCTTTGGGTGAGTTTAATAAGGAAAATCTTCATGTGTGCTGAAATTCATCATTGGGACATTTTTTTTTAACAAAAATAGAGTTTTCTTGTAATATTTTATTATTTTCTATTCCTTTAAAAAAAAAAACATTTGATGCCAAATTCATTTAGGTAAAGATATACTTAGAGAATAATATAATTTTGGTAATTTTAAAAAAGATTGAAAGGAACAAACAATTGTTCTATGAATAATCATCATGCCTATGATTTACATTGTAGATTAAAGTTGTTTGAACTTCTGATTTCATTTATATACAAGAGTTTGATTTTGTTCCTTAATGGATAAGTTGTTCAATCTTAGTGTTCTTTGTTCTTAAATGTAGATTTTTGTTCATTAACTTTTTAAGTGTTGTTTTCCCCTCGTTTGTCCAATGTTTTTTTGTTACTTAATCTAATAGGTTTTTCCTTCGTTAAATCTGCATCTTTCGACTTTAATAAGAAATCCAGTTTCAAGCTTATACTTCTCAATCTTCGATAAACCCCTATCTTTCTCAAATTTTGTATCGGACTTTGAAATTTCAACTTGAGATCATTATTGCGTTTTTTTTAGGTAAAAGCTTGATTTTATTTACGGCACTTAGCCATCTTAAAAAGAACTTTTACAGGGAAGAAGTCTCCTTCAACCTTAATTCTTAGTCATGGATTTATCACAATGATGTGCGTGTTGATTTTGATTAATAATCTTATTGATTTTTGAAATTTTAGATTTGGTTTCACCACAATGATGTGTGTGTTGATTTTGATTAATAATCTTATTGATTTTTGGAATTTTAGATTTTGTTTTACTTCATTGTAAGACCTTCATTGTATCTGTAAATTCTATAAATGGGTTTTACTAGTCTGATATAGAATCCATAAGTAATTTTTTTTCTTTTTTCCCCTTACCCTTTTTTCTTTATTGTTGAATATTTGATTCTAGAGTTCTTAAGTAGTTCCTTGTTAGGTCTTAAACAACTTCCATTTTCATTTGTTGGTAGCTCTGTAGTACAATCACTTTAAACACATGGAGATAAAGAAGCATTTTAGTCATAAAGTTGATGCCTACAACTTTACCATTGTATTGTGGGAGCTCATCCTTAATAGGTAAGCGAAACCCTAAACCAACACTGTCATAATGTGGAATTTTTTGGCAACTTTGCCTACAACTTTTGGATAATTAAAGGTCAAACTAGTTCTCAAAGTAATTCACATTTATAAGGATGCAACTTTCATTTTTAACTATGTGCATGTACTTACTGTTCTCTTTGGTGTTTCAAGCAGTCTTGGTATTTGCTCTCAGGTTTGTTTTCTTTAACATTCATTTTCAACTTCTTGATCTTGTTATGGTAGTTATAGATTTATTTGGAATATGATATAACGTTCTATATAAAGTGTTGGATTGGACTAGAATATACAAACATAGTTATTGGTATGACTATCCTGCAGTTATGGTAGTCATAGAATTGTATTTGAGTTGATGCTATCTATTTGAATTAGGGTGCTTTTGTCATTTTTGTATAGTTCAACTTTTTCCATCTATTTGTTTTGTCATTGTTTGTATTCTTCTTGATCAAGTTTTCAATATTGTTCTTCATGTTTTTATAACTCAAGTGGTTCAACGTTTTCATTAATGACAGTCCAACGTTTTTATCATTAATGATAGTTCAACGTTTTCATTAATGACATTTTCAACCCTAATTCATATTTTGTATAGTTCAACGTTTTTATAACTATCCTACTTTTTAAAACACAACTTATTATGTTTGTGTATTGAGCTTTGTTTAGTTACTTTTGATCGAGTTGGATGAGTAGGTAGATCAGTTGATGCTAATTTTATGCTTGGCATGCCCCCTCCCTTATTTGAGCAATATGTTAGTGTATTGAGTTTTTTTAGTTACTTTTGAGTTGGATGGGTATCTAGATGAGTTGATGCGTATTTTATGTTTGACATG
>JBBPDJ010035191.1:0-16180 GCA_037974625.1 Cucumis cinereus | reverse complement strand
TTTTTTCTCCCTGAACTAGGGTTTTCCACGTATACCCGGTGTTATTCTTTCTTTTCTTCTATTATTATTTTTATAGTCTCATTCAATTTTGAAATCTTTGCTAGGCCATTTGCATATCAGAGGGGTAAATCGGGAAATGTCCTATTGAGAGTTGGCTAGTGGGATGTATTGATATGCAACTGAAGGGAATGACTAACGAGTGTGGTTATATGGGCAGGGTTTGTATGGGGAATGTTTTTTTGTGGTTATTTTGGGATTTTCGTCTACTAGGGAGAGGTTACCAACCCTATTGTGGAAAAGGCTGTTAGTCTAGTATTGTTGTGTTTGTTATCTTTGTTTAATATTAAAATTATAATTCAAATGAATGAGTTGATGCATTTATATGCTTTTATAAAAAACTTACTTTGATGTATTTCACACTTAATTTATTATAATTGTCATATATGTGTCTTTTTAGTCTACTCTACCCAACAAGTGTTCTATGTATGTGTAAGGTATTCCTTACTCATATTTGTATTAATATGAAAGAGTTGCTCGGAGGCTTTCCATTTAAGTACAGAGAGCTTAACCTCCCCTTTTCAGGACTACTTGCTAATTACCAAAAGCCTGCCCCAACTATCATTATCTTATTCTTTATAGACACTGACCACTCCTCACTTTTATACAACTTAGTGGTTCCCACCCTAACTAACTTTCACTCATACTACCTTTTTTACCCCTTCTCAAATATTTCAATAGAATTGGGCCCTAACATCATCCCTTGGGTCAGATTAACCTTGTCCTCAAGGTTGAATGTTGGAAATTGTTGCTGAAAATCGGTTACTACCATCCATCAGGCTTCAACTAACCAACAACTCGGTAGCTCCAGTATGAGTGTTTTTACGAAATCCCACCCCATCTTTCGGCTCAACTATCCTCCATTCAAAGTTGTCCGACAATATTGGAGGCCTGGTCTGAATTAGATGTGTATCACCCACGAATTTCTCTAGTTGTGATACATGGAGCACAAGATGGATCGTTGCTTTCGGTGGAAATTCCAATATGTAGGCAACCTCTCCTTACGTTCCTTCCCTCGGTATGGGCCGAAAAATTTCGGTGTCAGTTTCTCATTACGCCTCTTTGCTATCGATAGTTATTGTTATGGATGAATCTTCAAATAAACCTAGTCATTTACTTCAGAAGTTACCTCTCTACAATGTCGATCCGTGAACTTTTTCATTCTATTTTGGGCAATGTTTAAATGTTCTTTAAGGATAATCATTGTCATGTCGTGCTGGGTGAGGTGTTGATCCAGTGTGGCATTGGTAGTCTTCTGGTTCCCATAAGCTATCAGAGGGGGTGGTGTACGACCATCAGCCATGTACTGCTTGATGTTGAGTCATCTTAATTGAGCTATGGTTCGTAGTATTGTACCAATATTCTGCCTAATGCAACAAGGAAGCCCATGTTTCGGTCTCTCACTGCAGAAGCAACAAGGGTACGTTTCGATTTCCTTATTGACAATTTCTGTCTGTCCATTCGTTTGAGGATGATATGTTGTGCTTTGAAGAGTAGTTCCTTGTGAACGAAATAGCTAAGTCTAGAAGTTACTCAAAAAGATTTTATCCATATTCGTAACAATTGATCGTGGAAAGCCATGATGTTTAACAACCCTTTGATATATTTATCTGCCACTGTTTTGGCTGTGTAGGGATGCTTCAAGGCTAAGTGCCCCTATTTGCTAAGTCTATCCACTACCATTAGAATTGAATCCACCTTGCCGGATTTAGGAAGGCTCTCTATAAAACTATTGAAATATCATCCCATACCTGCTTTGGAATCGGTAAGGTCTGGAATAACCCCACTGGACTTACTGCTTCGATCTTGTTTTTCTGGCATCCAACACACTCTACATGTCTTTTGGTGTCCCCTTTCATTCCTTCCCAGTACGACTCCCCTTGTAATCATTTGTATGCTTGTAAAGAAACCCGAATGGCCTCTAATGATTGAGTAATGATAAAGATGCAATATGGCCTGAATTAACTTGGAGTTGCGCTAGAGGACTAGTATGCCTTCGTACAGTAGGCTTTCTTGGTGAATCGAGAATTTGGAGATATAATCTTGGATCCTCATGAATACCATTCCATATTGTCAACAATTCCAGGTCCTTCGTTACTTCTTCTTTGACCACTTTGATCCTCCAAGCAAAGGACACTTAAATTTGCCAAATTTTCTACTTCTGGTACACGTGAAAGAGCGTCAACTACCTTATTCTCTGGCCCGGATCGGTATTCGATTTCAAAATCATAACCCAACAGTTTTGAGACCCATTTTTGATATTTAGGTTGAACAACCCTTTGCTTCGCTAAGAACTTCAGTTCACTCTGATCTGTTCATATGATGAATCATTGTCCCAATAGATACAGTCTCCATCGTTGGACTGCCATTACTGCGACCATTAGTTCTCTCTCATATACTGATTTCTGTCGAGCCTGAGGGATAGAGTATGGCTGAAATATACCACTAGTCTTTGATTTTGCATTAATATGGCTCCTAACCCAAACCCGGAGGCCTTCGATTCAATCACAAACTGTTGGCTGAAATTCAGTAGTGCTAGCACCGATTGTGTTACCATAGCATTTTTTAGCTGTTTGAAGGTTTCATTTGCTCCAAAGCATCTACAATAGCCTGTTAACCTAAGGTAACCCCTCAACTCTCGGAGATTCGTTGGTGCTGGGTACTCAATCATAGCTCTCAGCTTCTTTAGAATTGCTCCAACCCCATTGGACGAAATTAAATTACCCAAATACTCCACCCTCTTTTGAGCGAATTTACAATTGTGTTTGTTCAAGTATAGTGAATTCTCTTCCAAGATTTGAAACACCAAGTGTAAATGTTGGACATGCCGAGTAAAATCAGTGGTGCAAATCAGAATGTCTTCAATAAAGACAAGTATGAACTTACGCAAGCAGAGTTTGAAAATTTGGTTCATCAGCGCCTGGAACATCGATGGAGCATTCATCAATCCGGAAGGCATAACCAGGAACTGTTATCTAAATATCCTGAGTTCGCATCCTGATCTGGTGGTACCTCGATTTCAGGTCTAGCAATTCTTCCACAAGGCTCGACAGTCAATGCCAAATCGCCACCCTTCGTCTTTCTTTCTTACCAACAAGACTGGACTGGAATATAGGTTGAGACTTGGTTGAATGATTCCGGTCTGTAACATATCATCTACCATCTTCTCGATCTCAATCTTCTGATGGTGAGCATAATGATACAATTGCAGATTCACTGCTGAGGCTCCCTCTATCACATTAATCTGATGATCTATGTCACGAACGGGTGGTAAATTCAATGGGTAATACGAATAGTTTCGAGAACTCACTCAATAAAGCATATAATTCTTCAGGTTGATTAGCTGTGGCTGCTGTAATTTGGAACTCATCTGGTTTGATATACACTTCCAACGCCCAACATTCCACCAAAAATCCTTGGTTAGTCTCTTCCTAGGCTTTCATCATTTTCTACAAAGTTACTTTCGCTCGGGTCAGTGACGGATCTCCTTGTAACACAATTTTCTTGACTCCCTCCCCTATACTTATCGCCAACCAACTTTCATGACTCCCAGTGTGCGGAGCCATTGCATGTCCAGGAATACTTCCACATGCACTCTGGAGGGACAAAATTCCCCACAATCATCAATTCCCCCATCGTCAACACAACTCATCTACACACGCCTTTTCCCTCGATTGTTGATCCTATCCCCATTATTACTCCGAAGTGAGTGGTTTCTACCGAGGGCAGCTTCAGTTCCTCGACCACTTTCTGCGCACTGAAATTGTGAGTAGCTCCACAGTCGATGAGAACTATCACTTCCCTATTTTCGCTTGACCCTTTCATTTTTAGGGTTCTTGGTGATGAGAATCCCATCACTGAGTTGAACGATAGTTCTACGACATCTACAACTTCTGCCACCTGCAACTCTATAATCTCTTCCTCTCTCGGTTCCATGTCATTAAATATCTCTACTTCTTTATCTTTGTCGTCTACAACAAACATCCTCATGCTTCTTCATTCTTTCGCTTTGCTCTGGTGGCCAATGAAGAACTTTTCATCGCAACGAAACCAAAGTCCCTTATCTTTGCGACTCTTAAAATCTGCGTCTATTAGTCGTTTGCCTGGTGTTTCCCTTTTTATTGCCGTTGGCGTGATATTTGTCAATGTGATCGTACGCATGTTAGGGTACTCTTTATGTTTCGTTTCTTCTTGGGTTTTTGTTATTTTCACCTTAGGGTGCCTTAATTGGGTTGAGCCCTCTTTTTTATTCTCCTTTTCTCTTCTCGAGCTATCTCCTTATTTTCGATTCTTTGGGCCTTCTCCATTACCGCATCCAAAGTCATAGACTCCCAACATTCTAGCTCAGCTTTAACAACCGGATCCAAGCTTGTGACAAAAGTTTCCAACAACACTTCATCTGTGAGATGAGAAATCGGCGCCATCATCTTCTCAAATCGTCCATAATATTTCTCCACCGTCGACTCTTGCCGAATCCGTAGGAATTGTCCCACCAATGTTCCCCCTCGTGACGATTGGAATTGGTTCAACAAGCGTATTTTAAGATCCTTCCAATCCTTGAAGGGTTCACATTTTTCTTTACCATAGTACCAATTTAGAGTCACTTCTTCAAAGCTAATTACAGATGCAGTTAATTTTCTCTGATCAGAGAGTTTGTGAATATGAAAGTACCTTTCCGCTCGAAAGAGTTAGGCGTTTGGATCATCTCCTTCGAAAATTGGCATCTCTACTTTTTTGAACTTACTCCGTTCAACGATTTTTTTATTTGTCTTAATTTCGACACTCTCGTCTATCGTGTCTATCTTCCTTCTCCTTCCCTTGGATGAAAATCCACTCACGATCACAGAAACACCCGCATAATTTCTGATCATAGCCACCTTTATTGGTAGTGCTAATATCGATTTTAGCAGCGCTGCTACACCTTCCAATATTCCCGACAATTTCTCCACACTACTCTGGAGAATCATGATCTCTTGCTTTATTGCTTCTAGCCTCTCTTCGATCCTTTTTTGCACCATCTCGTAGCTTTTTCCAGAACGACTGCTCTGATACCAATATGCAAGGTATTCTTTACTAATATTAGTGTTAATATGAAAGAGTTGCCTGGAGGCTACAATTCCCTTCGAGTACAGAGAGCTTAACCTTCCCTTTCTCTAGACTACTTGCTAATTACCGAAAGCCTGTCCTAACTATCATAATCTTATTCTGTATATAGACTGAGCACTCCTCACTTCTATACAGCCCAGTGGTCTCCACCATAACTAACTTTCACTTGTACTACTCTTTTTACCTCTTCTCGAATATTTCAATAGAATTGGGACCCTAATAGTATGCTTAACACATTTATTGCATTAACAAGTGTCCATGTTCGTGTCATGATATGGACACATTAGTCAAACTAAAGTGTCCGTGCTTATTAAGGGAGAGTTTACCATCCTCCAGCTCATGGAAAAGGCGGGTGGTCTAATGTTGCTGTATCTATTATCTTTGTTTGTTTTTTTTTCTTTCTATTTTTCTTGATGAAGTATGGAGATTAATTTAAAACTGAATATGGTACATTACTTAATCTTTTAATACCTACAGTTGGTATCAACTAGATGAAAGAAACTAATAAAACTTCAAATTGTTCTTCCCAAGGCTGCTTTGAGCAATACAGGTATCCCAAAAGTCCATGTTGCTGCAGAAGCATCAGGCAACGAACAACCTGAAGTCAACGTAAGTGATGAAGAATTTCTGCAGTTCGACACATCTGGGGTTCCAGCCATCGTTACACTGACAAAGGTGGGTAAGCACTACGTCGTTGATGCTACTTTGGAAGAAGAATCTCAAATGAGTTCTGCAGTCTCCATATCCATCAACAGGCATGGTCACATCTGTGGGTTGACGAAACGCGGGGGTGCTGGGGTTGATCCAAGCATAATCCTCGATATGATATCCGTGGGCAAACATGTCAGCGAGGAGTTGCTGAACAAGTTGGACTCGGAGATTGTGGCTGCTGAAGCTGATGAAGAAGAATGAAAAAACTTTTAGATCTCATACTGTTGTTCATTTGCATTGTAGAAGAATCTTAGATCGATAATCTTCAATTGAATTCTAGTCTAGATGGTATAGATGATTGAAAGGTAGTGATCTTGTAAAATTGCTAGTGTTTTAGGCATTTTGATTCTGTCTTGGCATTTGATCCTAGATTAATTGTGTCTAAACATATGCATAAAGTATGGCTCTTTGATTAAAGAGCCAGTGGTTCCAGTGGTTCGATGTTAACACAAGAAAACCTTAATATTCAACCTTA
Source organism: Cucumis cinereus (assembly GCA_037974625.1). Lineage (NCBI taxonomy): Eukaryota > Viridiplantae > Streptophyta > Magnoliopsida > Cucurbitales > Cucurbitaceae > Cucumis > Cucumis cinereus. Next base: position 9,831 of record JBBPDJ010035191.1, on the reverse strand, counting down.
AAGTAGATTCCGTTCAGGCCACACTTCGTGTAAGTGTTGGAAAATATTTAATGAATTTAGTTTTTGGAAGAGGCTCTAAGAGTTGAATTCAGTTTTGGTTCATGTTCGAGGATTAATTCAAGGATTCTCAAAGCTAGAAGGGACATTGATTTGGTTTGATAAATACTTTTGACAAGCAATCTTAAAAAAGCTTGCAGTTTCGTAAAGTTATGATTTACTATGATGTCATGTTGTAGGACTGTTAAGCACGATGCATGTTAGTCCTGTTATAACAGTTGCCCCCACCTGCAGCTATGTACACAGGACAGAGGTTTATGTTTCTTATGGAGCAACAAAGTTTAAGGCAAACATCTATTATGCAAAACCCATACATCACACATGTTATTTAATTAATTATATTAATTTTATTTAATAAACATTTGAAATCTCATAACCCATCCTTTCAATATGAATCTTATTCATATTAGGTTATAACCTATAGTTTTAATATAAACTAATTTCAAATTTGAATACATTTTCTCCCTAATAATTATAAATCATCAATTATATTTATAATTAACTATATATAACCAAGGTTTGAAATACTGATGTCGATGAAAATATCAAATTTTATAAAATTATCAATATGGATGAAAATTTTATGAAAATAGATAGAAGTTGTTATACTTAGTCCCCAGCTTAATTAGATTATAATTGACTATTTTTAATCATCATTTATCTAAAGTGAGATATTATTTAGATGTTTGTATAAATATTAATGCGAGATTAGAAATTTTAAAAAGAAATGAAAAAGATAATTATCACATAATATAAAATTTAAGAAGATTCTAATGTGAAAATTATGAAAGTTTTGGATAGTAAAAGAAAATAAAAAACTCACATCAATTTTCAATTTTTGAGGTGAAAAAAAGTGATAATTTTATGAAAAAGTTTCAATAAGGTTAAACATAAACTTAGGTTCTTTTTGTGGTTTTTTCAAATACAATTTTTTTAGCAATGAAAGTTTCGAGTTGAACATAAAACTTAAAAATTGAGAAAAATTGAAAATTAGAAGAAGTACCACTTCAAAAAAGCTTTATCCATTGTTGAAAATGACATTGGGTTGTGAAATTACAGAATTGTGTGTAATAAGAACCATAAAATTAAAAATCTTACTGAGCTAACATAAGTAATTAAAAAAAATGAAAATTTCTCTAAGTGTTGAAATTTCTCGAAATTTTTCTGAAATCTCGAAATTTTGTTGAAATGGGGGAATAATAAAATAAACAAATCTAGAAGATTTCTCAAAAATTTTGAATTTTTTCTAAATTTTTTGAAATCTTGTCGATATCTGGGGAAAAACGAAAATTTTCCTTATCGGCGTCTCGAACCCATTGAAATCTCAAAATTTTGAGATTTTGAGAGAAATTTCAAACCATATTAACCATATCATATACAATTAATATATGTTTCTATAAGTTAAGTTGAACAATTCAAATCATTCTTTGAAATCTTTGGCCCTTGTCAATCTGTTTTGGACTAGCAAGGGGACCTAATGCACGGATTATAAACTCCAATTATTCGAGATTAATTAATAATTAAACTCTTCATTTGATTGACAATTGAAATCAACTTACATATGATCATCCTGTGAATATTAATCTCTTCAATTATCAAAGTTAATTAATTAATTTTTTTATTTGATTGACAATTGAAATCAACTTACATATGATCATCCTGTGAATATTAATCTCTTCAATTAACAAAGTTATTGAGAGAATAACTATTTCGCAGTCTAGTTTTATACAAACTTATTGTATAGGATACCGCTGTTCACGTGTCTCCATATGAACGATTTGGATTACATCGTTTGTAAAATTTGCAAAGTGGATCATATTCATAGTATTCCTAGGATAAAACACCCAATTTTATTCATCTACTGTAGACTCTTCAGGTTATTGCTTGAACATAATCTAGTGTATGTCAACTACACATTATTCAAGTTTCACATAAATAATCTTGTATTTTCTTTATTGGATTGAGTTATGTAATAATTATTTTTTGAAAAGAGAGTTATGCAATATTAAGACATAAAATAAAGTAGCAATTAATTATTTTAATTATTAATAACAAATTTATTTATTCATTTACAAACCACGAGTTTAATTTAAGATATAAAACCTAACACCCTTTACAATAGGACTACATTTACACCACAAAAAGACATTCTTATAATATATTCGAAAACATAACCATATCATTTATACCTTAAAAACCCATCACAAGGTGTATCGAGAATTCATCATGGGCAAGACTAGGGTTTGAATTCATCATGGGAAGAACATCATTGGAAGAGAGATGCCAGTACCGATGCCGGGGAGGAGAACCTCGTGGTGTGATGCCATTGCTTCTTGAAGGGATGGACCTCGTGGTGTAATGCCGATATTGTCAACAAAGCCACTTGCTTGGTTTGCTATTTACACATTTTTTTTAAACAAAAGTTTATGTTCACTTTATTAAGGGATAATTGATGTAGGTAGCACTTTAGGAATAATAGTACGTGTATAATAATATTTTTAAAGAGTTGTTAATATAGAAAAAAATTACCAGTAATAGATTCTATCATTGATAGAGTATCGTTGATAGTCTTATTAGTGATAAACTCTATCAATGATAGACTCATATAAGTGATATGATTAAGTGCTAAGAAAAAAAATTCTTGATAAAATTATTAGAAATAAAATCTATTGAATAAACTTCCACGAAAATTTTGGCAGAGTTTCATTTGAAAATAGGAAATACCACACCTGAAAATATAATGCTCATATCCTAGGTAGTTAGGGGTAATTTGGGGTGAGGTGTGACAATATTCTTCTAAGCACTCACTAGGAGTTTAAACAGACATCACATGTAACACTTCAAATTCCCAAACCGAATCAGACCGTTAATTAACAACAGTAAATTTGAAAGACAGAAATAAGACGAATCAAATGCTTTTAATTAAATAAAATAATCATTCAAAATATCACCAAAACAAATACTTAATTAAATGCAAAAAAAAAAAAAGCGTAAACGGGATCCCTAAAACAATTTTCTTAATCGAAATAGTTTCAACGAATAAAACAAAATAGATAAATAGTAGTGACGCCAGAAAACACAGTGCGGAAGCAAAAGGTCTCGTGGTCCCCCACAGTATGGTCACTGGTTCTTCTTGTCCCTCACCGGTCTCTTCTTACCTTTGCCTGAAACACAACATAGAAAAGATGAGTATAAAATATACCCAGTAAGAGACCCACTACTGATCCCACTAGGTGACCGTTAACTCTCTCTATTAACTTGTACTCTACGACACACAGTCAAATGGTTTAGTAGGAACGTCCATACAACCCAATGCCAGGGTCGTCCTAGCAAACCTGTGGGACCACATGCAAAAGCAATCATGTCGGGACACATGTCACACAAACTTGTTTACTCGACCCTCATGACACACGCCACATAGGCCTATCAACCCGTCCCACAAATGAAGTACACAAAGTTAATAAGTAGAGAGTTAACAGACAACATAATCCAACAAACACCACAACCAATAAATATAGCAATCACAACAATAGTTCATTCCCTCATGGAACAGTTAACATGATTTACATAATCGATATAGAACGACAGGTCATGCATAATCCACACAATTAATTATACAAAAATTCGAACTTAAGGCCACAATATAACCAAGAATCAGTTGTCACATAACCCACATAAAATTTCACAATGCAGGCAATCCAATCCATCCTCCACACCCTATACGTCTAAGGCGTGGATTCAGTAGAAGTATCTCTTACCTCAATTTATAGAAACTTTTTTGGCTTGAAATAAAAATCATCGAACCGATCCTAAACATAAAACATTTAATTAATAATTTTTTCATAATTATTAATTAATTTTACTCCTAGATAACCATTCTTAATCTCACCAATCAACGATGAAAACTTCAATTAATTCGTAGGAAAACTCCTACGGATTAAATCCACAAAATCTTCGAATTCAACTTACACATAATAATTTAATTAACAATTTTTCCATAAAATTATTAATTAAATGACCTTAAACTTTCAATTTGGTTCCTTACCAGACTTACCAATCTCTATCGAGATTCCACTCCAATTCGTAGAGCAAACTCTACGAATTAATTACAATTGAAAACTTCAATCGGACCTTCAAATCAAGAAAATATTTTTCAATTGACTTTTAGATAAATTCCTTAATTTATTACTCATTGGTATCCAAAAATCCAATTAAAATCCAAAACTTTACCCAACCAAACTTACCCAAACAACCAACTTGCGGCGACACGATCAGAGAACAGAACAACGCGGCGCAGTGGCTTGCAGCGGCGACGCGGACCTAGCTCGCTGGCTGTGGACACGTCGAGGCGGCGCGTCTGAGGGGCGAATTTGGTGCACGACCCTCATGACGCGGCTGGAGAAGAGTGGCTCGGCTCGGCGTTGTACAGTGCGGACATGGAGACGCGACGACTCGATGTGGGCTGCATGGCGACGACGTCTGAAGAGGAGGAAGAGAGAGCTTGAGGCAGAGCTGTGACGGCTAGGGTTTTGGTGAGGAAGAAGATGAACCACACGCAGTTCTAGGTTCCCTTTTAAATAAATAAATAATAATAATAATAATAATAATAACAACAACAACAACAACAACAACAACAACAACATACTTATTACTATTATTATTTACTTTACCATTTTCTTTTTCAAATCCATCAAATCTTTCTCTATCTTCATTAATATTCACTTTCCTCTCTCTTTTCATTTAAAACTCCCTTTCCCCTTTCTTCCTTTAAACTCATTTCTCTCTCTCCATTAAAAAATAATCAAATAATTCCATAACCAATAAAATAACTCCAAAATAAAACCAAATTAAAATACAAACATTCCAACAATTAAAATAACCAAACAAACAAATTTAATTTAATTTGCATAAGATTAAATAAATAATTTACCTTAAAAAAATTTGGGATGTTACATTCTTCCCTCCTTAAGGAACTTTTGTCCTCAAAAGTTCTAATCCGCGAACAACTCTGGGTATCGAGCTCTCATGTCGTCCTCTCGCTCCCACGTAGCTTCTTCCACTTGCTGACTTCGTCATAGAACCTTTACCAAGGCAATACCCCTGTTGCGTAGCGTCTTCACCTCCCTAACCATAATCTCAACCGGTTGCTCCTCGTAGCTCAAATTCTCATTGAACTCCAAGGGCTCATAATTGATGGCATGCGACGGGTCAACTACACACTTTCTCAACATCGAGACATGGAAAACGTCATGAACTGCATCAAGAGACAGTGGCAAAGCTAACCGATACGCTACAAGATCAATTCTCTCTAGAATCTCGAAAGGTCCAATAAAGCGGGGACTCAACTTCGCCTTCTTTGGGAATCTCAAAACATCCTTCATAGGTGCTACCTTCAGAAACACCTTATCTTCCACCTCAAATTCCAAGTCTTTCAGTCTCACATCTGCATAACTCTTCTGTCTACTCTGAGCTGTCTTCATGCATGCTCTAATCTGCTGAATAACTTTATTAGTAGACTGCACCAACTTAGAACCAACCAACCTCTACTCACCAACCTCATCCCAGCACACAGGAGACCTGCAACACTTACCATACAAGGCTTCAAACGGTGCCATGCCAATGGTAGTCTGGTAGCTGTTGTTAGAAGCGAACTCCATCAAATGTAAGTGAGAGTCCCAACTTCTAGAAAATTCTAGTGCACAAACTAGCAGCATATCCTCCAATGTCTGGTTCAAGCGTTTAGTTTGACCATCAGTCTGTGGGTGAAAGGTTGTACTGAAATCCAACCGTGTGTCCAAGACATATGGAGACCTTTCAAAAAATTAGAGGTGAAGCGGGCATCCCTGTCAGAAACAATCGACATAGGAACCCCATGCAACCTCACCATCTCCTTCAAGTACAACTGAGCCCACTTATTTGCTGTATACGTAGATCTACCTGGAATAAAGTGTGCTGACTTGGTTAGTCTATCCACAATAACCCAAACCCTGCAATGAAATCGATCGACACGTTCTCCCACTTTCACTCTAGAACTTCAAGAGACTGTAACAAACCCGCTGGCTTCTGTCTTGGTGCTTTCACCCGCTGACACACCTGCCACTTGCTAACAAAGTATGCTACCTCTCTCTTCATGTTAGGTCACTAGTAAAAACGCTTCATGTCCTGGTACATCTTGGTACTGCCAGGATGCATAGCGAACGAAGAGTTATGCGCTTCAAATAATAGATCTTTCTTAACATCGTTGTGTGCTGGAACATACGTCTCTCAAACAGGAGACCATCATCAGAGGATACCGAAAATACCTTAGGTTGCCCTGACTCTGCTAGGTGGAGCTTCATACTTAAGTACTGGTCACCACCCTGAGCCTCAATAATCCTCTGTCTCAATGTCGGTTGCACCATCAACTGTGCCAATTGTGAAGTGACTTCCCCCACTGCAACTGCAATCTCAACTTGCTTGAAATCTTGGTGCAATTGAGTTTGTTTGGTAATGAGAGCTGAATGAGCTACTTTTCTGCTCAGAGCATCAACTACTACATTTGCCTTACTTGGATGGTACAAGATCTCACAATCATAGTCCTTCACCAACTCCAGCCATCTACGTTGTCTCATATTCAACTCTTTCTGGGTGAAGAAGTATTTAAGACTCTTGTGGTTAGTGAAGATTTATATCTTCTCCCCATACAGATAGTGCCTCCAAATCTTCAGTGCAAAAACTACTGCTGCTAACTCCAGATTATGGGGGGGGGGGGGTAATTCTGCTCATGGATCTTCAACTGACAAGACGCATAAGCAACTACCTTTCCGTGCTGCATCAACACACAACCTAACCCTTTCTTTGAGGCATCACTATAAATCAGAAAACTCACTTAACCATCCGACACTGTTAGGACTGGCGCAGTAACCAGTTTGTGCTTCAGCTTCTGAAAACTACTCTCACAAGCCTTGCTTCACACAAAAGGAACTCCCTTCCTGGTCAACTAAGTCAAAGGAGTGGCTATGCATGAAAAATCCTCCACAAACCGTCATTAATATCCTCCTAAACCCAGAAAGCTACGAACCTCCGTGACAGTAGAAGGTCGAGGCCAACTGGTAAACGCTTCAATCTTAGCAGGATCCACTAAAACTTCTTCTCTAGATACGTCATGACCTAGGAAAGACATTTGTTTCAGCCAAAATTTGCACTAGGAAAACTTGGCATAAAGCTTATTCGATCTCAGAGTCTCCAAAACCTTCCTCAAATGCTCCTCATGTTCCGCCTCTATCTTGGAGTAAACCAAGATGTCATCAATAAATACAATTACAAAGGTGTCAAAAAAGTCCTTGAACACCCTGTTCATCAAATCCATAAACACTGCAGGAGCATTTGTCAGCTCGAACGACATCACAATGAACTCATAATGTCCATATTTCGAACGAAAAGCAGTCTTGGGAATGTCACTCTCCTTTATTCTTAACCGATGGTATCCCGAGCGAAGATCAATCTTTGAGAAAATCGTAGCTCCTTGTAACTGATCAAACAAATCATCAATCCTGGGTAAAAGATATTTGTTCTTAACCGTTACTTTGTTCAGCTCTCTGTAGTCAATACACAGACGCATTGACCCATCCTTCTTCTTGACAAATAAAAATGGTGCACCCCATGGTGACACACTCGATCAGATGAAATCCTTGTCAAGTAACTTCTGCAATTGCAGCTTCAACTCTTTCAACTCAGCTGGAGCTTTAGATAAAGGCTTTGTACCAGACTTTAGCTCAATAGCAAAATCAACCTCTCTCTCAGGAGGCAATCTCGAAAGGTCTTCAGAAAACACATTAGGAAATCTCTTATCACAGGCTCAAAATTAAATTTAATTTGCTTAAGATTAAAAAAACATTTACCTTAAAAAAATTTGGGATGTTACATCACATCTAAAAGGAATGAACGATCATTCCGCAGCGAAAGTATCAGGCGACTTTGTTTGTATTTAGAATTAAACGAAATTACGAGAGGATGAGTTTCATCTCCTTGTGCTCTAACACCATGATACATTCCTTGCCATGACTACAACAAGAACCAATGGGTTGTGGGTGTTGAAATAGCCCATTAGCTAACCCATATATTTGGAGGAATGACAAACTTAGCAGGGATAGTTGGAACTTTTGGCAAAATCTGGAATCAATAAAATTTTTAGCAAATCGATTGATAATCACGTGCATGGTTTTTTTGATATTCCAATTTTTTTCTCATTGAAATCGAATAATCAATCTAAAATACCTTGAGAGAATCTAGATAGATTGTAACTATTTTACTAAATCTCTAATATTTTAGTTTTAAAAATCTATTTTCTTTCTTTTTAAAAATTGAGATTTACTTAGTAAATCTAGTTTCTTTCTAATACCATATATCTTTTATAAATTTATATTAAACAATTAAATATTATACGAATAATATGTTTTTAAATATTATAACATATATCTTCTATGTTTGCGTGAAAGTAAATTTTTTTTCAACTTCTTCTTCCCCACGCCTGACGCCATAGTCGCAACAACCTATGTGTTCCAAATCTCCGTCAGCCACCTCCCCGTCTCCGCCAACGACCGTCCTATGCTCCACCCAAGTTTCTGTCGAGCCACCACACCGAGCCCAACCGATGAACACGTTGAGCCGTCCTCGTAGTCACTACGTCCGACTGTTTGTGCGAGTTCTGGCCAATCGTCCGCTGACTTTGTCTAGTCACTGCCTCTGTCCTCCTCGTAAGATGGGTTTGTAGAGAGTGAGAGTAGATTTTCACTTGTCCCCTTTAACGCCATGGATACTCTCAACACATTGTGAAACCTTGTTGAGTATCTAACGAATAGTGTTGCCAACATTGGGTTGCCAAACCCTAGGCAAAGGAAAACGATGAAACTAAATTAAAAATCAAAGAGAAGGGATGAGAAGTATTTTGATCGGGATCTCTGGAATTTTACCATTTTAGTGGCATACTTCTGGGCGTAGAAAGCCATGGCGAGATCACAACGGAGGTAAGTCGGGATGGGAAGCAGTTTAGGAACAAATACAAGGTATGCAAAATAGAATTTGTCTAGTCGATATGCATATATATTTTTACTGGGCAACAAAATACAAGGTATTTGTTTCAAATACAAGGTACTTATTTAGTCTGATATGGACATATTAAAATATTTGAAAATATTTAGATTTTTAAATATTAATAGAATCTTCATTTTTCAGGTTTTGTGTTTTAGATTTTTAAAATTTTTCATTTAAAAGTATTAGTATCACTGATGCCTACCTCTTAATTTGTCAAACTTTTTTTTTCTTTCAAATACATTATATTTTAATAATACAATAATACAATGTGTTTAGTTATTTCGAACTATTTTAAGGTATTTGTGGGTCTAAGTCTATGTGCATTTATGGTGTGTTGATCATGTTGAAAACTGGTGGTCCAATTTCTATAAAATCCTATTGGACGATTCACGCTACTTAGGATAGTGTGGTTCATAGGTTTTTTTGAAATGTAATTTAAGTTTTATTTTTAAAATATTTTTTTTCCAAAGTTACTAGATTTTGATAATAATAATGGTTTAGGAATATAGTTAAGATTTTGATAGTTGGGATTCGAATTTTAGAAATAGTAGAATTTTTAAAATATTTGTTTTTCAATAGTACTAAAATCTTAGTTGTTAGGATTTGAATCGTAGATTGTTTTAATTGGTTATGAGAGGATTTAATATTTGAATATGATTCAAATATGGTTTAATTAAATATAAGATATTTAATTTAGAAATT
>JBBPDJ010035180.1:0-16181 GCA_037974625.1 Cucumis cinereus | reverse complement strand
AAATCGTCCAATTCAATCTAAATTCAATTACGGATAGATAAATAACGATAAACAAGCCCAAAGTTTTATGAACTAAACACTATCAATATATATTATTTATATGTTAGTTCATCGTAAAATTTATGGCTAATAATTTTTTTTTTATTTTTTGTTTTTGAAAACATACCAAAGAAAATTTAAAAATACATAAACAAAAAAAATCTCTAATCCTAGAATTTAAAAATACATAAAATTTTAAATTAAACTAAATTTTAAATTAACTAAAATATTATTAATTTTGATAATAATGCTCATCCGTCCTCTTTTTTCTCTCTCATTCTCACTATTCTCTTTTTTTCTCTCTCTCACTCTTCCTCTTTTTTCTCTTTCTCTCACTGTTATAAAGGCGAGGGTTGAACCCTGCCCTCTTCTTCTTCTTTTTTTTCATTCTCTCTCAAAGGAGACCCTCGTCCTTTTTCTTTACTTTTTCTTTTTAACTTCTTCCCTCTTAAGGACAAGGGTTCAACCCTCGTCCTTCTCTCACCTCCAAAACTACAATATTTTTCTAAAATGTTTCAAAAGTACCATATTTTCCTAAATGCTTTTTAAAAGAACAATATTTGACTAAATCCTCCGTGAAAATGAGAATATACATTAAAAAGAGATCGAAATGATATTTCTTCTACGCCTAGAATAAATAGGTAAAGCAAAAAGATTAAAGTAGGGGTGTAATTGGGCTGGGTCGGGTCGATTTCATTTCAAACCAACCCGACCCGACCCGAAAACCGCCGGTTCTACATGCTAAACGACCCGACCCGACCCAAATCAGGTGAGTTGGGTCGGGTAGAAGTGAAGCCCAGAATTGTGGGCATTGATATTTGATAGTAGCTCTTGTATTCTACAAGGGAAAGAAGATAACTGGGATATGGAAAGTCAGAAGGATGGTGATGGCGATGCATCAGATCCTCAAGCTGAATTTGAGGAGAATTTGAAGAGCCCATTGCTCTCACGTCAGACATCAACCACAGTAGACAAGGATTTCGTCCCAAGGAGAGGCAAATGAAAATGTACAATGCAAGGTGTTAGCAACTATACCTTCTGTTCATTTCAATCAAAAGACAGCACACACTAAATGCTAGTTCAATTAAAAATACTAGTACATGAACAAGGTGGAAGTCTTTGTAATCAGGATAAACTAGAGATTAACATAAGGTTAAGAACGTTTTGGTGGTGCATATTGGACGCGCTCCTCTTCACATAAATTCTGCAGAAAACAATAGCGTGACGAATATATAAGAATTACAAATTTACAAAATTATGTTGTACTCAGACAGCAATGGTAAAATGATGGTAAAATGATGGCAAAATGAAACATTTAAGGTACTCAATACGACAACAATAATTTCATCTACAGGCACTAATAGCTAGATTTCGAAGAATATTAATGAGCTTAAAAAAAAAAAAAAAAATTCCTCCCAGCCCTCCAGGATATAGGACTTGTAAAGCTACTCTGCACTACCACTTTCTTATACCCAATTACATTATCAATAGTGTTGGATATTAACAAAACCGATGAAATCCAAAAACATGCAACCATCTCATTTGAGATATATATCTTCGGTGAAGAGTCCACACTTTCAGCAATCATCTCAGCAGAGTTGTCTAATAAGAGAAAAAACGGTTGTTGCGTGCAGATAGGAAACACAAACAAGCAATCTGATTGAAGTGCAAAGGAGACTCATCAACCAGAAAGCGAAAGACCGTGTTAACAAAATTTAGAAAAGAGGAAATACTTGATGGAAAATTGGGGCTACATTTACCTATTTATACATAAAATAATTATTTAACATTTATAGTTGAATTAGGGTTTTTTATTCATAGATTCTGGATATGAAATTCTATATAATTAAATTTTAAACTAATAAAATCAAAATCTTCTAATTTAATTATTTTTAATTAATGATTTTATTAAAATTAAAGTATGAAACCATACAACAACAAGAGCAAATGGAAGAAACAACCCTTAACCTCTTTTAGATAGTATAAATTTAACAAGAACAATATATATATATATATATATATATATATATATATAAAATGACACGAAGTGAGGAGGCACGTGCCCCTAACTTTTTCATAGACCTGCCCCTGAATGGTGTGTATATATATACCTACACATATATATGAGATAAAATAAAGTATATACAATAAGAACACGCAATATAAAATTCATAAATACAATTTCAAGATTTCCCATAAATGAGACAAATTTAAAAGCCTTTGGGCTGAAGACATATGGAAAAATGTGTAATTGATTTTCTTTTTATGCTTTGAAATTGATACATTATGCTATTAGACAAATCATTCATCCGTTGATCTCCATTCGATTGTGCAATCGAGTCTCACAACATTAATAGCAGAAAATCTCCTCTCTAAAGCAGTTGTTGCAACAAGTAAAATCAGTGCCAAGATGAACAATCGATAAACAAATGGATATATATACCTCATCCCTATTCATTATGACCATTTTCTTTACAAGATCACGTATGTTTTTTAGTTCAACAAACTCAATAGTTGAACACATATCAATGATGTAATTTTGAACTTGATGCTCAAGCACAAAGAGTTCGATAGTTGAAACATCTCTTGCATAAATTTTTACAAGTGAAATTAGTTTTTGCCAATCAAAACCAATAAATGAATTACTCGGATTCAAACAAGCCACACAATGAAGCAATTTTGTATTTACTTGAGCAAAGCAATTATTTAACTTTTGATGTTTCACAACACAAATTTGTGGTTGCCCACAAACCCTTACAACACAAATAAAATTTATAAATCATCAAACATCTCATAGAAATGCCATATTAATTTTCTAATTTAGTTCTTAGCTCATGCACTTAATAAGTCATAAGTTTTCTCTAAATGTATTAATTAATTTCTTAACCAACTTAGATGATCATCTAGTTGGGTAGGAAAAGTGTCTATATTATCTAATCTAGTGACCCTATGTGTTCATAGCCTTAACCAAGATTAAACACGAGCAACTAATCATATAAACATGCATTAATGACAAGTCAACACAACGTTTTTGCAAATCATAATAATTCACTCAGAATTATACACTCATAAACAAGCATTAAACCCAAATTCTCACAAACAACCAAAAGAAAAGGGGAAATTAAACTACATTAAACCCTAGCTAGAAGAGTACCTCAGCCCCTTACAGGATCTAAGGGAGAACCAAGCACTAATACAACCCAAAATCTAAAAAGCGGAAAAAAAGCGGTGAATGAGAAGGTTAGCCACCGAATGATCTAAATTAATTCAGCAATCTCGTAGCTATATGTAGGAACTAATGACAACACTAGAGGGGGGTGAATAGGTTTTCTACCAATTTTAATTTTGCAATGCAAATCAAGATAAACCTAACATGCAATCTAAAAATTTGAAAATAATTTCAATGCAAAAGTAAAGAAGTTTAGAGAAAAAGATGACACTGAATTACTAAGTTCTTTTTCATGTAAGAACAAAACCTACACGACTCTCTTTTTTCTAGGCTAAAGAGAAATCCAGATCCTTTTCACTGGTTTAGGATCTAACCAATTTCTTTTTCACACAACCCAAGGTGCATTCACACCTTAATACAAAATACCAATAAAAAAACTAAACAAAAACACTCCACCTCTAAATAGGTAAGATTCACAAGTTTTGCTTCACAACACTCCAAGATTTTTCTCTCAACAATTACACTCACAAAATTTAAGAAGAATGAGAGAAATTTAGCCTTTTCGAGCACTTGGTGATGAATCAAATTGAATGCAAGTTGTTGGAAATTTTTCTTTGGTTTTCAAAAAGGGTGACTAGAAGGTTGAATGAACGATTGATTATAGAAAAGTAGAGTTTAACCTAAACCATTGGATCTAGGTTAAAAGAATGGATAGTTGAGATTAAATGATGATAACTTTTCTTTTCATCTCTCTTCCACAACTTGACACATATCATCTCATGGTTGATCCATCTTTGCCACGTCATTGTCATGTCATCGATTATCAAAATTAATTTCCGATCTTCTTTTACTCATATCTTTGTCGTTTGAACTCCGATTCAAACGATTCAAGATGCATGGAAATTTTCTTTTTGAAATCTACAGAATAAATACTTTGAAACACTAAAAAATTATTAGTACCAGAGCTTTAGTTTGTTATCATCAAAATATTTTTGTTTAATTGAAGCCCTAAAGCTAACACTATAAAATTGTCGAGGCACCATGGTGCTTGGGTATTCGTGTCGAAGCGCAGCATTGGGCGATCACAGTGTTGCAATGCTTTGTCATGTGCACACGAGTTATGTTCTTCAGGACGCCACGACGCTTCCACCAAATTGAGGTCTGAGAAATTTGTGCTGACCAAGCGATGCTACGGCTATTGCTATGCTTTCTTACCAGCATTTTTGTCATTTTCACCTATTGACACGTTTCTACCTTAAATTAGTCTGTTTTAGCATAATTTTGCTACGAATGCTCTATTCTACCTATTAGGCACCAAATACCTGTAAATTAGATACTAAAGCTCATTAACACACGGGAACGACAAAAAATTTAGAGGAGAATAGTAGCGTAATTAAAACGCTATTAGTGGTGAAAATGAGGTATTGATGCAAAACTACCGTGTAATTGGACTGTCTTGCTTAAGCCTAGCCAAATTGATTAGAATTCTAATCAACAATCCTAATAATTTAAGTAGCAAGTATAAGAAGACAAATCCACTCTAAGCACATTAACCAACCACATTAAGCACTTTTAGGAATTATGCTAAGATGAACGAATTGATTTCTATCTTAAACTAACTTTTTCAACACATATTTACATCAAGGTTGATGAAAGGAATACTTATTGATGGCCTACTTCATTATAAGCAAGTTAATTTGCCCATTTCCTTCCCAATGATTCATTAGCTTAATGAAGGATAAATCTAAAGTGTGAAATCATATAATTAAGCATTGATTGTCAATTTATAACATTAAAATGTCATTCATAATCAACGTCAAACCCACAAATAAGTGTTTGGATAATATAGAATGAAGATCAAGTATCACAATTAATCTAAAGAGGGGAAAATTACCAAACTCGAGCTAGAAAGTTTACCTTTGCCCACAATTGATATGTCGATCAAGAGAGTAGAGTTTGGATACATGAAAAATAAAAGAGTATAAGAAAATTAGAGAATATTATATAATTTTAAAATTAGCGTCTCAATGTTGGGTTGTGTGTCGTAACACTAGGATAGACTGTCTCGATGCTCTCCACAAAAACATGTCTTCGAAAGGGCAACATAGTGCAGCAACACAAGGGGTAGCGATGTGACACTGATGGACGTGTATGTGCACCTTATCTTAAGAGTGCCACAATGACACTGTGTTTTAAAAGAAATGGCCCTTTCGGTCTTGTGGCAGCGAGGGTCATGCTTAATTGGGTGTCTATGCACCATATTGTTGGCCTTTTGCCCTTAATCTCAAATTAATTAATTTTAATTAATTATTAATTAATGTATTAATGATAACAAACATGCTTTTATTTATTAACATTCTAGTGTTTTTGTGAGTCTATTGTGTAGAGCTCGAAATTAGGAATCCAACACAATTTGAATTGCACAAATCAGAGTTCAAACGAAGAAGTTACAGCCGAAACAAGCTTAACGAAAAAATACCCGAGACAATGACGTGATGGTCAAACCATTAAATTGCATTCAATTAGTGAGTGACATGTTGAACAAATGGAGGAGAAACATATGCTTGATTATTTGGATTGGTTTTAAAATAAAATGTGAAAAACGGATTAGGATCGTACTATCAGAAGTTACACCGATAATTCTAGATTATAAGAAGATGCAATGCAACAGTAGTCAAATAAACGGAAAGAGACACAAAGACGTTGATAACCCAGTTCGGCAATCCAGCCTACATCTAGGGGATTTTCACCCTGACGAGATTAGTTTTATTATTCTCACCAGAAGGTTCACCCAGCTTACAAAGTTACAATAAAAGTTATAACTTGTGATAATAACTAAAGCCTCACTGATATAAGTTTAATATCTCTCTGTTGTATCCGAACGACTCCCCCTGTCTTTAACAATGATACAATCACAAGCTCCACTTGTAGAGTATACAAATGTGTGTTCAACACAATCTTGTATCCACTACTTTCATCGACCTCGTTCTATCAATCATAGAACTCCCCCTGCGTGAATTCTTTCAAGATAGTTGATGAGTTAGGCTCCCCCTAAGATAGAGAATCCTTTCCATACATATGCTTCAACATCAATAAAAATAACAACTCATAAGACACTGCTCTGGTTCCATTACAATAACATAGAGAAAACGAACCAGAAAAAAAACACACCTTTTCATAGATAAAAATGATCAACTCATTCAAGTCACACCCTACTACCTTTATTGTCACTTATTTATTTCGCCATAGCATCCAAAGGCAAATAATCGTAAATGTTCCAATCATAACCACACTCTCCAACACTGTTGGATCACCTAAAAAGACTCCAAGAAATCTCAACCAATTTACAACCAAGAAGAGAGAATAAATAGGTAAATATGGTTAGAATATTTTCTCACAAGCTAAAACAAATATGTCAAGCCAATTAAAATACAACAAGCTCCACCTTTGGCTGACATAATTTCTTTTCATCACCCACAATCCAGACACAACCAACTTCACCACAACATACACGGTTAAGACACAGTAATCCATATTTCCAATAATATCAGGTTCAGAATATCCAAAACAGCCAATAGGAAAGTATACATACAACCACAGAGAAAAGTTCACCATCACCAATCGTTCACCATCACCACACAACATATCACCATCACAGAAACATAACCTACACAAAAACATCAGCAAAGTCTTAAAAATAGTCATAAAATCTACACATATCTCCCCCTAGGTGAGAGAAGAAATTAAGAAGAAGTACGCGGAGACGACGACCCCTCAGGAGACTGCTCACTAGGAACCAACCTTGTAATGTTGCAAACAAAGCATCGACCGCAACATGCCTATCAATAAGAGACCGTATGACAATACTTAGAGCTCGAGATTCAAAGTACAAAGTCTGCATCAATCGAGTCCCCAAGCCTGGTGGCAACAAGAGACCACCATCAGGGGCATAGATATTGTCAGGAACATCCTCAGAATGTGGCGTTTGCACGGGACAAGCAATGTCTGGTACATGGGCACCTGAAACAATCGCAAACTCAATCGAAGTGTCTTGGGAGAAGGACCAGGCGAATCCTAAGAAGTAAGAACATTAGGGTGCTGGGACAGCATAAATGCACTCAAGAGTCGGGGAAAACAAATAGGAATTTTCAGCACAAAGGAAGCTACATGCTTAATCAACTGAGTCAACACAAGATTCCCAACATTGACTGGAGCCCCTTGTCCAATGTGATAGATCAACTGACCCATAGCTGTTGAAACTCTAGAACCATGCGTGGAAGGAATCCAATTCGCAATCCCTATTTTGTGCAGAATAGTATGTTTGACACTGAGTGCAGAAGCAAGTAAATGACCGGTTGAAGGCCAAGCATTAAGAACACCCCCTGTCAGCTCCTTCGTCAAAACATCAGTGGGTGAAGAAGGGAATGGAGCATCAGAATTACCATCCACACCAAGAAACTAATTGAACTAGACCGTAGAGAAATCAAAGCATAACCCACGTACATGAACTTTGTGATATTCAGAGTCATGAGGATCATTAAATCTAGAAGGTAAATTCACAATCAACTCTTGAATCAACAGAGGATAAAATGGCCCAACCTGCATGATAGTTTTCCTTAAGCCAGCCTGAGTAATTAAATCCATCACCTCAAAGCAGGAGTGATGCTTGTCTGACACATTAACTTCATCAGCAATTCTTCGTTGCACCACATATCACCATCGAGAAACATTATCTTCAAAATGGAAAGAGATTCCATCAATGGGAGCAGCAGGAACATTGGGAGGAATCTTTCTTCGTCCAAGTTTTGTCGTGACATACCTACGACTCTGTCCTGGGCGAGAAGAAGAAGGAACTTTGGCAGGCTCTTTACCCTTGTCTTTAGATACCACTGGTTCGAAAGTCTTGGCACTGTGGCGTTTGTTGGCGTGAAACAATGTGTCTATAACAACATCATCATCATCATCATCAACAGAAGATAACCGGGAAGCAACATTAGTAGCAGTATCAGGAAGACCTTCATCGTCCAAATTAGCACCAGTCATAGAAGCAGAATGAATAGAAACTGAAGGAGCTACAGAAGTATCAGACGAACTATGTACAAATGAAGGAACACCGGTTTCAACGGGAGAGGACTCAACAACAGGAGGCACACAAACAACAGGCTCTTCAGTAGGTTCAGGTTGCACACGAGGTAGATCCACCTCCTAAGTTTGAACCTCATGTTGTGATACAGACGCAGAAACTGGAATGTCGACAACAATCGGAACAAGTTCAGGTTCAGGTTGTGAACCCATAGTTGTGACATCGGAACAGGTTCAGGCACATGCAATGTATTTGAGCTTTTAGCATGAGGAGATAAGGACTTACCTGGTTTAGTCGCACGAGAAGTCTCTCGTAGAGATCCCAATCTCCGTTTTTTAAAAGAAGATGCAAAGGATCCTTGCATGCGAACTCCATGTGCATTTTGTCGTGTGGGTGGAAGCGATTCCTCAGCACCATCTTAAGATCCTCGTCTAGTGGAAACCATTGTCAAAACCCTTAGAAAGCAACCAAACGATTTCAACACAAAAAACCCCTTTTTAGTAAGAAAAACTTTTGTAGTGATGTAGCCGTCGCACACAACTCCAAATAGGTTTCCCCCTTGTTTTAAGTTTCAAACAACTAAGTCAGTCAACAAACATTGGCCGAAGAAAATAAATAATATCAAAAGCCCAAGTAACCAATCATTTAATACCCCAAACAAACAATAATTAGTAAACAACGTTAGCTTAACAGCCCATCCTACATACACTCAAACCTACTCGTAATTGCTCAAACGTGGAACCATCCAGAGGTTTAGTCAAAATGTCTGCCAACTGGGAGCTTGTGTTGATATGAGAAAGTGTGATCATATGACTTTCAACAAGATCGCATATAAAATGATGTTGAATATCAATGTGCTTAGTGCGACTATACTGAACAGAGTTTTTGGAAATATTAATAGCACTCAGATTGTCAGAATACAATGTCATGACTCCTTGTCTAACTGCATACTCCTCTAACATTTTCTTCATCCATAAAAGTTGAGTACAACTACTCCCTGCAGCTATCTATTCAGCTTCGGTTGTGGACAACGAAATACTGTTATGTTTTTTACTAAACAAAGAAATTAGAGTATTACCTAGGAAGAAGCAGTCGCCAGATGTACTCTTTCGATCCTCCGAGCATCCTAACTAGTCAGCATCACAGTATCCCACAAACACAGAGGTTGTGTTAGAAGTATACCATAACCCATAGTCTGCTGTACCGGGAATATATTTGAAATTGCACTTAACTAAGGTCAAGTGTGCTTCCCTTGGTTCAGACTGATAACGAGCACACACTCCTACAGCATATGAAATATCTGGTCTGCTAGCCGTCAAGTAGAGCAGACTCCAAATCATGCTTCGATATGTCCCTTCATCAGTATGGGGAGAATCTATTCCTCTACTAACTTTGACATGTTTTGCTGCTGGTGTACGCTTGCATTGAGCTTTAACCAGACCAAACTTCTTCAACATGTTTTTAGCATATTTATCTTGAGAAATGAAAATCCCATTAGCAGACTATTGTACTTGCAAATCAAGAAAATAAGTCAATTCTCCCACCACGCTCATCTCGAATTTTGACTTCATTTGTTGAACAAAGTCAGTAACTAACGAATGTGGTAACACTCCAAAAATAATATCGTCCCATATATTTGAGCTACAATGAAATTACTATTATACCGTTTGATGAAAAGAGTTTTGTCACTGCTACCACGAGAATATCCATTGGTGCACAAAAATTTTGCTAATCTGTCATACCATGCACGAGGTGCCTGCTTGAGACCATACAAAGCTTTTTGAAGCTTGTATACATAATCTGGATAAACCGGATAAATGAACCCCTTTCGTTGATATATATACACTTCTTCATTTAGATAACTATTTAGAAACGCACTCTCAACATCCATTTGGAATAATTTGAACTTGAGAAGACATGAAAGTCCGATTGGAAGCCTAATAGCTTCCATTCTAGCGACAGGGGCAAATGTTTCATCAAAGTCAAGTCCTTGAATCTGATTATACCCTTGAGCCACCAGTCTTGCGTTCTTTCTGGTCACATTACCATTTTCATCAGTCTTATTCTTGAAAATCCACTTAGTACCAATCACATTTATATTTTCAGGTTTCGGTACCAAAGTGCAAACTTGATTTTGTTTGAATTGGAGTAGCTCTTCTTGCATGGCATTAACCCAGAACTCATCTTTTAAGGCTTCAAACACAGTAGATGGTTCAATAGATGAAGTGAAACACATATTACCAACCATTTTAGCATAGTCAACCTTTTCCTTCCTCTTTGTTGTTACTCATAAACTGGGATTTTCAATAATATTTGTTGGGGGATGATTCTTTTGAACTCTGGTAGAAGGAATGATCTGAGTTTCTTCACTAGTTACTTCTGTTATTTCTGTAGTTGTATCATCTCTATCTAAGACCCCAGAGTTCGTGCCATCTAGAATATGAGGTTTTGTAGTCGAGCTCTCTTCCTTTGGTGCATCCATCAGTGAAAATTTGAGTGAACCTTGCTCTGATACCAATTGAAAAACGGATTAGGATCATACTATCAGTAGTTACACTGATAATTCTATATTATAAAAAGATGCAATGCAACAGTAGTCAAATAAACGGAAAGAGACATAAAGACGTTGATAATCCAGTTCAACAATCCAGCCTACATCTGGAAAGTTTTCACCCTGACGAGATCTGTTTTATTATTATCACCAGAAGCTTCACCCAGCTTACAAAGTTACAATAAAAGCTATAACTTGTTATAATAATGAAAGCCTCACTGATACAAGTTTAATATCTATCTGTTGTATCCGAACGACTCCCCCTGTCTTTAACACTGATACAATCACAAGCTCCACTTGTAGAGTATACAGATGTGTGTTCAACACATCATAATCTTGTATCCACTGCCTTCATCGACCTCGTTCTATCAATCATAGAACTCCCCCTGCGTGAATTCTTTCAAGATAGTTGATGAGTTAGGCTCTCCCTAACAGAAAGAATCCTTTGCATACATATGCTTTAACATCAATAAAAATAACAACTCACAAGACACTACTCTGGTTCCATTAAAATAACATAGAGAAAACCAACAAGAGAAATAACACAACTTTTCACAGATAAAAATGATCAACTCATTCAAGTCACACCCTACTACCTTTATTGTCACTTATTTATTTCGCCATAGCATCCAAAGGCAAATAATCGTAAATGTTCCAATCATAACCACACTCTCCAACACTGTTGGATCACCTAAAAAGACTCCAAGAAATCTCAACCAATTTACAACCAAGAAGAGAGAATAAATAGGTAGATATGGTTAGGATATTTTCTCACAAGCTAAAATAAATATGTCAAGCCAATTAAAATACAACTAAATGAATTTAATATTATTTTAAAAATAAAATGAATTGAAAAAGAAAATGAATTTATTATTGTTTTTATGTTTGTGTCTAACGACTAGTTTTTTTTAAAAAAAATGTGACTATTGATTTTTTGATTGATTTAAAAAGAAAATGAATTGAATATTATTTTATGTTTGTATCTAACAGCTAGTTTTTTAAAAATGGTGATTTATTTTTGTTGGATTTTAAAAGAAATGATTTTATAAAGATATATATTATTATATTATTATTTTTTTGTGTGTCTAACGGCTAGTTGAATTTAAATCTTTCCCATTTGATTTTCTTTTACAAGATCTAATGGACCAAATTGATTTTAGATTTCAATATCTCATTTTTCTGTTTAAAAACAACTTCTCCAAATTAACACACACATTCGAAACATTTTTTATAACTCACAAAACTTCCATTGTTGTTCAAGCTTCATTATTTATTTTTTTCATCTTATTCTTGAGAGATAAATTTTGTATTGTAAGGAATCACTTGTTGAGTGCTTTTAATTTGTAAATGTACTATTTGAGAGAGTTTTCCTCATCGTGATCTTCATTTTAAAATCCTTAAAAGGAATCGTTTGTGACGGTTTGATCGTGATTCAGAGAAACGATTGAGCTTGCTCTTTAATTTTAAAATCCTTAAAAGAGTCGTTTGTGAAAGTTTGATCATGATCCGGAGAAACGATTGAGCTTGCTCTTGAACTTATAAAAAGAGCAGTGTAGCAGCTGTTTCTAATTCGTGAAAAGAGTCGATTCGAAGTTTTAGTGACATACCCAATAGGAGCTTGGAAAGTGAATATAGACCAGTTGTGTCGAACCACTATAAAATTATCGGTGTCAATTTCTCTATCACTCTCCTATTTAGTTTTGTAATTAATTTGTTGTTATAGTTTATTGCATAAAAGTAATTGCTAAAATTTCTGCTTGAATTTGTTTATGTAACTTTATAAGTCATTTTGATGTGAATGCATTTGTATGAATTTTTTAATCTAAATCAATTATTAGTAAAAAATTATTAATTTGTTTATTTGGGATGACTTAGTTAAAAAGTTTCATTATTTTGTAAAAACCCTATTCACCCCCCTCTAGGGTTGCCAACCGATCCTACACATATGCAAGGGCAAAATGGTCATAATGGCCTTCTCTTTTTCGGTTGATGCATTTACGTTCCATTTTGGCTTGTTTTAAGCTCCATTTCATCACTAATCCATTGTTTCGCCTCTTATGTGCTCGAATTCTGGCTGATCGATGAAGGGATTGGGGTGCACGTGCCCCTCGGCTGATGGATTTTTTAATTTTTAATATAAATTTTAAGCATATTTTTAATATATATATATAGAATAAATATTTGTACCAAACTTTGAAGATAATGTAGTGGTAGTGCGGGAACTTAGGTTGTGGGTTCAAGTCTTTGTATCACATTTTAAATTTTCGAATTATGTGCAACTTCATGCTTCCAACGGTGCAGTGTAGCCTCTGTTAGAAAACAGTTATCTCATGAGTATTTTTTATTTTTTTATTTAATTTTCACTCTCAAATCGACTTAAAATGTTATTGTTCGTTTTTAACTTCAGTTTTAGATTCACATTACTTAGTATGTATTTATTTTAATCAATTTTAAAGTTAAGTTACAAGATAACTTTTCTATTCATTGTCAATTATACCATATAAGTTTCAAACTCTTCCCAACATTTTTTAGTTTTCTTTTAATTAAATCTCTATAATAAATCACAATACTTTTAGACTTAACTTTATATCACGATGAATAGATATTTTAAAAGAAAAACATACATCTGATTTTGATAGATCTTATACATAAATAAATTTAGAAGAATTATTAGTAGATTTTGGTATAAGAACTAAAATTTCTGAATATAATTATGATATTTAAGACCAATTTATAAAGGTATGAATACTTTTGTTTCTACATTTTTTTATTACATAGTGCTCTTATAAAAGATTTATGTATCTGCCACCAACTATATATATCGCATTAAATACAAAGTTAAATTATATATACGATATAACATTAACTTAAGATTTTCAAATATATACATATATGATCTATTAAATATAAATTTTAAACAATAAGAATCTATCAAACATACAATAAAAAGATTTTAGAGGTCTATTATACACATTAAAGTTTCGAATCCATATATAGAAACAAATTTAGAAGTGCATGACTTAAACTTTTAATTTTATTTGAAATTGTGTCCCCTAACGTAAAATTTTGACTACGTCACGGGCTCGAAACCTATAAAATCACAAAGTAAACACCAAAATCGAATAAGGACCATGAATGAAGAAGAGGGAGATATTAGCATGCATGGTAGTACAGTTGTTCAAGTATACAAATAATGTAATAGGTGAATAGTAGAAGGTGATGACGAAGGGTGTTGGTTCCTTCCTTTAATTTGTGTATTTGTAAAGCGATCTGAACTGAATAATTAAATGAGAGAGAAGAGTGAGTTCATGAAAAAGTCATCAAATTTAACCAAACCTGAAGACATAAATTGCAATAAAGTAATCAAATTTAAAGAACCCAACCCTATATGAAAGGTAATAACAGTTAGGTTGTTTAAATTTTGTCGAGAATTTGTATCGACGATTTTCAAATAGGTACAACGATCAAAATGGATTCGTGTAGCATTGGCAACATGTAGAGAGATGAAATGAAGCAAATGTCTTTTTCTTCAAATACAATGACAGTTATGCTCATGTGTAACCTGAAATTAAAGAGTCCTACGTTACAACTTGGAAGGGCACAAGTGGAGGGATGCCCTTAAAATGAGCATATTTAAAACAAATAAAGCCAACATTTAACACAATTTGTTATATTGTGCTCTTCATTTTATTTGTTTTTAAGAGTCCACGTCAGAGTTTGAAATCTCAAGTGTTTATGATTTTAGATGAATGATGTAATGTATTAATAAGCAGAAAAATATCTGCTACCAATTATGTACTTTAACAAAATCGGCCACCAAGGATTTGCAGCGCTTATTTGATAATGTTTTCGTTTTTTGTTTTCTGTCCCCGTTTCTTATTTGTTAAGGAACAAACTTGTTTAATAAATGTTTTCGTTTCTTGTTTCTAAAATCTCATAAACATTTCTTAAAAATAAGTCCAATTTGAGAAACAACAAAAAATAGTTTCTTCTGCTTCTGTTTTTATTTCTATTTTACTATTGTTTATGTATTAGACACCCATGATAATTGTCTTCTTCTTGCAAGTCATGTGTTCGGATCCCAATTGAAACAATTTTGTTTTTTACATTTTTTTATTTTATTTTATTTTTTTAAAGGATTTGCTTCCTGCATTTTTTTATTTTTTTATTTTTCTTTATTATTTTTTTTATTTACAAAATTCTCCAATATTTGTATTTTATTTTATTTTTGAATTTTAAAAATTTTTTATATTTAAATTTATATAATATTTAAATTTTTAATATGTACATTAATTTTTTTTATATTTTAAATTTCAACTTCCAATATGGATATTTTTATTTTTATTTTTATTTTTTTCCTTTTATATTTGTTTCCATATTTTATATATTTTTTTTATTGATTTTTCAATTTACAAAATAATTCTGTTGCATTTATATTTTATTTTATTTTTGAATTTAAAAAATATCTAACATTTAGATTTATATCTTATTTTAATTTTTAATATGTATATTGATTTATTTTATTTCAATTTTTTAGTATTAATTTTTGCAATATGTGTGTTTATATATTGTTTTAATTATAATATTTTTAGTATATGTCTGAAATCTAGTTGAATTTGTTTTAGAGAAAATCGAGTAGAATTTTACAATATATAAATGTTTCTAGCTAAGACATTTATTTAGCTTAATTTTAATCTTTTTCGACCACGATATTTACGTTACTATATAATTAAGTTGGATTCAACTCGACATCATTTAAGGCAAATGACTTGAGTTAGAGATGAAAGTGCCGATCCAATTTAGACAACATATAAATGATATAATATAATTTTGTTATTATATTTTAGTTGTCATCTAGACTTTCTTGTATTATATGACATAATCTTTCAATAATTTTTTTTTATGTTTAATGTATGATATATATACATATATATATTGTTGCAAAAAGAGAAAAGAAACAAGAATCAATAAACAAGAAATAGTTATCAAACAAATTTATGTTTCTGTTTTTTTTTCTCAAGAAATAGAAAATCAGAATAGATATCAAACATATTCATATCTCTTGTTCTCAAAAGAGAGGAAACAGATAACGAGATACAAGAAACAGAAAACGGATACGTTATCAAACGGGCCTGTAGTTTTCTGTTTTCTGTTGTTGTTTCTCCTTTTTAACAAAACATATCAATTTGATAACTGTTTTCCTTTTTCTTTCTCAAATTTCAAGGAACATTTTTTAAAATTGGATCAGATTTGAGAAACTATGGGCCCGTTTGGTAACGTTCTCGTTTCTTGTTCTTTGTTTCTCGTTTCCTGTTTCTTGTTTCTTGTTTCTTCCATTT